>APFE030852554.1:40028-56280 GCA_000404065.3 Pinus taeda
ACATATCATTGCTGAGGTAGGCATTCCCATACTCAGATCAAAACTGACTAGAAAACTATCTAAACTGCTCTGATACAGGAATGATTTTGTAATACATCACAAGTATAGACATATGTAGACACAATATGGGCACAATCATCTGTTTATGAATAGTCCACTGTATAATGAATAACAAAATTCCTCGCAGCCTGGATGGTGGAAACTAGATCCAGCGTCTTGATTTCTGCTTCCCGAACTAGTACGATTCTATCCATGTGAATAATGTGTTGAAGTCGAACATGGTAGAAACCACTTGATTACCAGTCAATGATGTAAACTGTTAAAAAGTGTGAGAGAAACCACCAGTAATGTCAATGGACCTCAAAGTACTCAGTACAATAAATGAAATGTGAATAAATGAGTCGATGTCGAACACGTCACAAAATCCTTTAATCGAAGGTCAATGATGCAACCTGTCGTCAAAGGCGAGAAACGTGCCATTGAGGCATGCAGATTCCAAGGTACTGATGATTTCTGGATCATCTTTCTAGATAATGAGTTTGATTCGATAGAAAGCGATCCGTCGTAGGTAAGCCCATAACACGAAATCATAGATCAAGTTTGAAGATATATATTTGGCAAGGACTAACTCAGGGATGGTCAAGATGGATGACAGATATTTTGCAAATGAATGGTTTATTTGAACTGTCCTCTTGAACACATAACGACATTGCAGATGTTTTGGTGACAATTGACGCAAAGCTAATACCCAGAAACCGTCTGAAGACTTTCAATATGGTTTGATTAACTGTTAGGCAAAGGATTTCCCAACCCAGGTGAACAAAAAGTGTCATGTTCAAGAGTGGTTAACTGCTTTTCTAAACACAAAGTATAACAAACAGGTTCATTTTCCTCTCTTTTCCCCCACCATTTCTGGCAAGTACCTCTTTATTTTTAACAAGCTTGAGGAGGATAACATTTGCTTGATTATAAGCTCATCCTTCAGATGAGTCCACCTTAGTTTAGAATGCGAACCCTAAGAAGGAGTGGTCCGTTCTTGTTTAAAATTGAACAGGTCCTTTACTGTTAAATTTTAACAAGTCCAGTATAGGAGAAACTCGATGTTTTTCAATTTTAGGGAGTCAGAAGAAAAACTTAAGAAAACTCCATGGTTGTCATTTTTCGTAAATTTGTGTCCCCCAAGCCCGAAAAATTATAAAATAATACTTGAGAGAACCGCTTGAACATTACGATCAAGGAGTACTTTTCATAATTAGTGCCTTCAATCTGAAAAAGTAAAAAAGCGATCGAAAACACGTCATTTTATTACCAATATCGAACTTGAAACGACAAAAGTCCGGCAATATTTTCATGTTTATGCGGTCAGAAAAGAGCCGTAAGTGGACCATCTTTTTAATTCCATTTTAACGAGTTTAAAAAGGAAAAACTCGGTAATATTTTCATATTTTACGAGTAAGAAAAGAGCTTAAAAATAAATCGTCCTAGAGGAATGAGTGGTATAAAGGGTAGGAATTGGTTCTGGCAATGGTGGAACTGCTCAAAACATGTAATGGTCAAGAGGCTAGCTAACAAAACCACTCATAACTGCAGTCCCTCAGGAAAGGTAAAACAACCAAGTGAAAGCATATGATCGGCCAAAGAGATGGTGGCGATGAGATGAAAACAACCAAGGCTCATCTAATAGAATTTAGTGGATAAAGATGGCAACCACGAGATGTAAAATGAGTATGGGTTCATTTTTACACAAGCTTGAACCATAGAGAACTCTGCTTGGATTCGGTTTCATGTTTACACAAGCTTGAAACGAAAAACTATGCTTGTTATAAGTTCGCATGCCCCCAGCATAACGATGCAAATCGAGGTACATGCCCCCCAAGCTTCATTACATTCAACCAGGTGGATGAAATGAAGGTTTACTTTCAAGTTCTTGAAAAGACTACTCGAAAAGGGAGGTGTTTCATTTTTTAATGAGGTTGACACAGGAAAAGAACTACCCTCAAAACCCTTGTTTCATTTTTTAAACGAGCTTGACACAAGACAAGGAACTATGCTCTAAAATCCTTGATTCATTTTTTAATGAGCTTGACATAAGCCAGGAACTATGCTCAAGACTCCTTATTTCATTTTTTAACGAGCTTGACGCAAGACTAGGAACTATGCTCAAGACTCCTTGTTTCATTTTTTAACGAGCTTGACACAAGACCAGGAACTATGCTCGTAACATCCAGTTTCATTTTTTAACGGGGTTGAGACAGGAACAAACTATCCTCGCGACATCCAGTTTCATTTTTTAACGAGGTTGAGACAAGAAGAAACTTTCCTCGCAATATCCAGTTTCATTTTTTAACGAGGTTGAGACAGGAAAAAACTATCCTCGCGATTGGTCAAGAATTAGAAAACGACTGTATAACCTGATATGCAATTTCAAAGGGACTCATTGGCATCGCGCCATGAAATGAATCCACCTCAGAATTGGAAGGTATGATTCGAGGATCATCAAAAGCAAGATTGTTCGATGAAATCATATCAATATTTGCAAAAGAAGGCGGTACGTTAGGAGGAGGGAAGGAAAAAGTTCCTAGTAAACCAGAATCGTTAATAAAACCTACTCCAACATCTTGGTAAGGGATAGTTGTTCGACCGACATGCTGAACACTATCAGTAGAGGCTGGGTTGGATGATAAATAAATTAGCTGGTCTATTGTAACGATCTTTCTATTATGAGGAAACTTAACAAGCCGAAAGACCGATGAAACAATCGCAGTCATAACATAAAACCAACTGCGACCCAAGAGAAGGTTGTAATCTAGAGGGGCATCAACCACTTCCACATCTAGATTTACAGTTTTGCCTTCTACCCCTATAGGTAAATCTTCCAAAATACCAAAGGAACCCTCGGCCGTCAAAAGCTTTTAGAATCGTCGGGGACTGATTGAGTGTCGGAGAACCAAGCGATCTCCAACATTGGATCGACTTACTGTTAAATTTTAACGAGTCTAGTATAGGAGAAACTCGGTGTTTTTCAATTTTAGGGAGTCAGAAGAAAAAATTAAGAAAATTCCATGGTTGTCCTTTTTCGTAAATTTGTGTCCCCTAAGCCCGAAAAAAAATAAAATAATACTTGAGAGAACCGCTTGATCATGAGTACTTTTCATAATTAGTGCCTTCAATCTGAAAAAGTAAAAAGGCGATCAAAGACACGTCGTTTTATTACCAATATCGAACTTGAAACGACAAAAGTCCGGTAATCTTTTCGTTAAATTGGCAACTAGGGCCAAACTCCATGTGGGTCGGCTTATTTATGGCAGCTGATATTTTTATTGGATACCTCTCGTCGAGAGGTGTAGGATTGATCCAAAGATCATCCGATCCCGATAAGTATTTATGGAGATATGAATTTATTTTGTTTATATAATTATTATCAAGCCGACCAGCGCTTATGTAGGCTCTAGAAGCCCAACCGACGTGTCTATTCATCATCCTCGTTTTGGTATAAATAGATGAGGATTTGTTATCATTTTGGATGTGTATTCTTGATGTGATCTCCTCTCCACGTCTTGGGTTTTGAGAAGGAGAGTCACAAAAGGAATACGCTGCCCTAGTTAAATGATGCCCTAATCCTACGCAGGACAAGAAGACATCTATTTGCTAGCAAATGATGAATCTCTATATGCTGTTCAAGGAAACCGGATACGCTGTTAAGGAAATCTAATACATGGTGAAACCCTATAGGTTGACACCTGGGAAACCATATACACTATATGCTGCTCATGTATATATAATATATATATATATATATATATCTATAATATATATATATATATATATATAATATATATATATATATATATATATAATATACGCTGGTAATGAGCCGAAGTGATGAAGTGGTAATATCTACACACTGTTCATAATCAGGACGCAGGCAATGATATAATACATAGGCAATAATATTCGCTGCAACTATACGCACATCAACGCAGTTATATATACGCTGCTCGTGGAGGCATTTATACGCATCAATGTAGCCATGATACCCTGGAGCAGGTGGAAATATATAAAAGACTCATACGCAGGGTATGGTGCAGACATGGCACGCAAAATTGTTGACACTCTCGATGTATGCGGATCTGGCAGCGTAAATCATATACGGAACCCACAGTTTGAATCGCAGTTATATATGGAACGCTACAACCAAGGTATGAAGCCCTCAGTTTGTATTATATATGGAACGCTGATCATGCCATAACTTTGGATCCGTTGTCACATGGATTACTCGTAGTTCATGGACAGTCAACGTGATGACTGGAATGTCATTAACACGCATTCAACGTTGTTCATGTTATACATGCTATATATATATATATAATATATATATATATATATATATTAATATATATATATATATATATATATATATATATATATACACGCTGTTCATGAGAAATATATTCACGGTCAATGGAACTTAGCATGGCATGTAGCAACATAGCAACCCGCAGGTATATATATACGTTGTTCAGAAACACAGTCATGATGTTATTGGAACACAGTCATATATGAACGCAACTGTATGTAGACAAATATTGGAATGCAAATATATATGCTATTGGACGACAGCTGTATATAGACAGATAATGGATCATCAGGGATTGTATACAATGTTCAAAAAGTGATATTGCCTAGGTATATAAACTTCTGTGGCATAGAGATAAGAACGTTGTGTGATTTGGACACATATATATAACGCAGTCTTGGGCAGCAACATGATGTATGAGATATTGTGGATGGGCAGCACAATGATACATGGAGCATGGGCAGCAACATCATTGGTAGCACAATGATACATGATATATGGGCAGCGTGATTTAGCATGATACAGCGTGATGGTGCTACACAATCAGGTGCAGCAAATGGACGAGATGCAGAACGATGATAGGTGAAGGAGTCACCTTGCAGTATCAGTTGAAGCAGAATTTCTTCAACTGATCTCCTCGTTATAGGAGATGATCTATGCTTAGATCTAGATAATTCAAAGTGTTGACTTCTATTGTAAATGTAATCTCTCTCTCTCTGCTGAACTTTGAAGATAAAAGAAGATTTGAGCAAAGGGTTTCCCCACACATTGTGGGGTTTGTCCTTGGCTCGCGCCATATCTTGTGTCCTCTTGTCTTGTCTTGTCTTCTGCGTTTTATATTTATGTTCTATTTGCAGTTTATCGTAATGCTGATGTGATTGCTAACTGTGAAAATTTAAATAAATTGCTCTAGCATAGAACATACCGAAACTTAAAACTTTTCATGTTTATACAGTCAAAAAAGAGCTGTAAGTGGACCGTCCTTTTAATTCCGTTTTAACGAGTTAAAAAAAAAACTTGGCAATCTTTTCATATTGTACGAGTCAGAAAAGAGCTTAAAGAGGACTTGTCCTAGAGGAACGAGTGGTATAAAGGGTAGCAACTGGTTCCGGTAATGGTGGAACTGCTCAAAGCATGATGGTTAAGAGGCTGGCTAATAAAATCACTCATAACTGCGGTCCCTCAAGAAAGGAAAACAAGCAAGTGAAAGCATATGATCAGCCAAAGAGCTTGTGGCGATGGAATGAAAACAACCAAGGCTCATCTGACAGAATTTAGCAGATAAAGATGACAATCACAAGATGTAAAATGGGTATGGGTTCATTTTTACACAAGCTTGAACCATAAAGAACTCTGCTTGGATTCGATTTCATGTTTACACAAGCTTGAAATGAAAAACTATGCTTGTTATAAGTTCACATGCCCCCTAGCATAACGACGCAAAACAAGGTACATGCCCCCCAAGCTTCATTGCATTCAACCAGGTGGATGAAATGAAAGTTTACTTTCAAGATCTTGAAGAGACTCGACTCGAAAAGGGAGTTGTTTCATTTTTTAATGAGGTTGACACAGGAAAAGGACTATCCTCAGAACCCTTGTTTCATTTTTTAACGAGCTTAACACAAGACCAGGAACTATGCTCATGACTCCTTGTTTCATTTTTTAACGAGCTTGACACGAGACCAGGAACTATGCTCATAATATCCAGTTTCATTTTTTAACGAGGTTGAGATAGGAAAAAACTATCCTCACGCCCTAGTTTCATTTTTTAACGAGGTTGAGACAAGAAGAAACTATCCTCGCATCCTAGTTTCATTTTTTAACGAGGTTGAGATAGGAAGAAACTATCCTCGCGATTGGTCAGGAATCAGAAAACGACTGTATAGCCTGATATGCAATTTCAAAGGGACTCATAGGCATCGCGCCTTGAAATGAATCCCCCTCAGAATCAGAAGGTACAAATTGAGGATCATCAAAAGCAACAATGTTCGATGAAATCATATGAATATTTGCAAATGAAGGTGATATGTTAGGAGGAGGGAAGGAAAAAGTTCCCAGTAAACCAGAATCTTTAATCAAACCTACTCCAACATCTTGGTAAGGGATAGTCGTTTTACCGACATGCTGAACACTATCAGTAGAGGTTGGGTCAGATGAAAAATACCTCAGTTGGTCTATTGTAACGATATTTCCATTATAAGGAAACTTAACAAGCCGAAAGACTGATGAAACAATAGTAGTCATAGCGTAAGACCAACTGCGACCCAAGAGAAGGTTGTAATCTAGAGGGGCATTAACCACTTCCACATCTAGATTAACAGTTTTGCCTTCTACCCCTATAGGTAAATCTTCCAAAATACCAAAAGGATGGAACCTCGGCCATCCAAAGCCTTTAGAATTGTCAGGGACTGATTGAGTGCAGGAGAACCAAGTGATCTCCAACACTGGATTGACATAATACACGTAGAAGTTCCCTCATCAATAACAGTCTGAAAGCAAGGTCTGTTTTTGACTAACACTGGAATCTAGAAAGCCATTTGATGAGGGAGGCGAGGTGCACTATTCTCTAAATTGAAGATTATAAGGTTCGAATCCTGAATATCGACAACTCCTATAGCATACAGTAGTAATTTACATTGTACTGGACATGATTGCAGCACTTCCAAAACCGACATTGCTGAAGGGGCAATGGCCAAGTCTTCAACAATGTTATAATCCTGAGCAGCTCGCGCAGCTGATTTCCAAAATATACCTTTAGTAGGCGGTTTGGTTACGAAATCTGGGTTGGGTTTCTCAATCTGAGGTGGATCAGAAATGAGAGGAGTTGAAGTTGATGGGTTTGAATTAGAAAATTCTGCTTCTTCGCCATCAACAGCATTGTTACTACTATAATCTTGCGATCGCGTCGCAATCGTGACATGAGACATCATCATTATGGGTTCTTCTGAGATATTTGAGGAAGAAGCAACCGCTTTACTATCTTGAGTAGGAGAAGGATCCTTCAAGACAGTAGTGGTTTGAGAATCTTTAACAAATTTCGAAAATTTTGCTCGATATGGGCATTCTTTAGTAAAATGATCCTCATCGCAGATGAAACAAGGATAGTGAGGTTTTCATTTTTCATCAACAGATTCATTTTTATTTGTTTTCTCTTTTGAATTTTGATTGTTTTTATTTTTCTCCTTTCCTTTACTACAGGATTTGGCCGGAGATGAATCTACGACATGGACATCGGTAGAAATTTCAACGGAAGAATCTCCTTTCAGGGAAAGAGGTAAAGTTGTTGTAGGAGAAGAATTCTTTGAAGATTTCTTCTTTCTCTTAGAACTAACTAAACCAATCACACCATCAACGGCATGAGATCCTGAAGGAGCTGTAGTTTTCAGAAGATCTAGGATTTTTTCGTGTAAAGTACCTGACTGCGTATAAACAAGGTCAAGGTACTGAGCCTGAGCAATTACTTGCTCTTCAGTAACAACTCCTGCCTTAGCTACATCCTTAGTGATTTTAGGTAATAATGAGTTAACAAACCATTCTGCTAAAATTTGATTCGGAATAAAGACTTTCACTAAACGCCTTCTACGTTGCCATTCATGAATATGGTCAGAAATATATGTGGACGTAGATTGTTTTAATGAAGTTAACAATTCCGTGCCATTGTCGTATCTAACAGGAAACTGAAAATGTGTTAAGAAAGAAGTAGCCAACTGACTAAATTATAGAAAGAGCCTCGTGGTAACTCAATGTACCATTTGGCAGCAAGACCAAAAATAGTTCTTTGAAAAAGACGTAAGTGAATTGAATCATCTATGATAGAATTAGATGCACAGCAGAGGTGATAAGTCATCACATGATTTGATGGATCCTCTCCTGACCTACCCTCAAACTTCGGGATATCACTGGGCAACTTATTAGGCATTGGCAGCCAATTCGGAAGATAATAAATAAGATCATTCATAAGGCGCAACAAATCAGGTAAATCCAAAGTTGCAATAAATGGTAACTGAAGGTCAGGTTCACGAAAACCTTGTGGAATGAGACCATCTCCAGGAGGAGGATATCTAGGATAACTTGGAATCAGATTTGCATTAGGAATGTTAGAACCTCCCGGGAAACCAGGATTAACCAGACCAAACTGGGGTTGTTGAGGCTGCCAATAAGTATAGCCAAGGTACGGTTGATATTGATAAGCTGGATTTTGTACAGTAGGACCAGATTGATATTGTCCCTGGTATGGTTGACTCTTGGCAATTGTACTTGGACCAGCTTGTCTTGTAGGCATCTGGACTGAAGTCTGAACCATAGGTCCTGACTGGGGCACAGAGACTTGAGGAGTTGACACTGATGTAGGGATAGTAGAAACCAGAGCTACTAATACTCCAGAAGTAGGTGGGGTAGATTGAACAGAAGCTGCAGTAGTTGTAGCAGCAGTTTGAGGCAGAGTTTGAGGTGAACTAGGCCCAGGCTGATGAACTACACTAGGTGCAGAGGTTTGAACTATAGATTGGACAGGTTGCTAGGTTGAACCAGAAACCAATGGCTGTCTAGCTTGACTAGATAACTGCACATTAGATTGCAAAGTCTGTTGAGTTTGAGATGGATCCCACACCATATTCATTTCGGAACCCAAAAAAGGTTGAACATAAGGAGGACCATAACCTGGTTGAACGTAGGGTAGATAATTAGGAGGTACATTTCAAGTTCCTTGTAAAAATGACTGACCAGAAGGCGGTTGGAAACCTTGAATTGGGTACTGACCTTGAGGTTGATAACCTTGAGGCATGTATTGAATCTGGGGTTGAAAATCATCCCGAGGAATATGGGGTTGACCTTGGGGTATGTACTGTCCTGAAGGTTGATAACCTTGAGGTAGCCTTCCAAGTAGAAACTAACTACCTTGGGGTTGCCCCACAAGCGATAACTGACTACCTTGAGGTTGCCCCCCAAGCGGTAACTAATTACCTTGCCCCCTAGGTGGTAACTGACTACCTTGCCCCCCAGGCGGTAACTGACTACCTTGCCCCCCAGGCGGTAACTGACTACCTTGAGGTTGCGGATTTGGAATACTACCAGACATCATAAAAATATGCTCTACATTCAACATTTTAGTTCCATTATTACCAGGTGATAACTGATATTCAGTTGGTCGAGGAGTTGCTCCTGAAAAAGTACCAGAAAGTGACTGGTACCCCAAAGGAATAGTAGGACCGCCATATAAAAATGTTTCCGGTGATTGGGAAAACATAGATGACTGTCCCAGCATGATTAATCAAGGACAATAATCTTTGGGTGTATAATGAAAGTAATCACATGCAAACAAAGAAAATTTCAATAAAAGTACCTAAAGTCTCTAAAGAACCAAACAATTGAATCACACTCCTAGCAATCTAAGAGTTAAAACCACACACAAATAGTAACTTTCTGTACCGAAAACACTAGTTGGTGATGAAATCCAACGTCGCAGAATTCAATACAGAAATGGTGGTTGGAATAGTTACCTCGACAACCTGCTTAATGAAACAGACTGGCACAAGTTTCTTCACAAAACCATCTCGAGTGAAGAGAACCCCCCAGAGAGTCCAAGTGAGTCTATTCGATGTCTGCTCTAGGTACAGTGAGACTCGTCCTTCACCATCACCTTAGGAAAGAATCTTAAGATTATGGTCACTGAGGTTACCAACAATAACAAATACAACTGGGGGAACAATCTACGATCTGATCTACGCGCAAGGGCAAAGTAGCAAAGCTCAATCCCCTTGAAGGTTTCTCAACATGATTAATCTGAGATTTACCAACAAGTGACCCCAGGCTCCTTGACAATGGTTAATCTGAGGTTTACCGTTTTTAATACGCGCAAATCTTCTATCTTTGTCAATGAGACAGACTTGATTGTCTCAAAGGTTCGGACATGATCTCGTGATTGACTCCTTTAAGAGGAGCTTCCCAGATTATATCAGTTACAATTGGATTTATTTCCTACCACAAGGTACAACTACTTGTTTGTTTTAACTATCTTGGATAGTTAATTACTCCCTACTCCAAGATACTAGCCTAAGCTATGTTGGTGATAAGAGCCCTAGAAATAAAAAATTGCTAGATGAATTTTAATTAAGCGTTATTTTTGTTGGTTGTTTTTTAAGTCAATAGGTATGGAGATGAAACTTTGATGGTGTGAAGACTCGACTCCAAAAACACTAAAAAATGCACCTAAAATGATAAACAATTCATTTTTCCTTTCAATGAATCTCTAGCTAAAGAAAGAGTTGAGAATGCAATTCCTTGAAAAACAAATCTTTCCTTTAACATGTCAATGAAAAGAAAATCTTTTTGTCTTTTTCAATAAACTCAAAATGAGACTACTAATTAAAGCTCACAAAAATAAATCCCTTTTCTTTTCAACACTCAAAACTACAAAAAACAATTCTTTCAAAAGAGAAACTAAAATTTCTAGAAAACACACTCAAAACTATGAAAAATCTAATCTTGAGATCTAAACTTTTAAAAACCTAATCGAAATAAAAGCTTCAAATGTTTTTGAGGATGTTTTACTTAGTTATTCAGTAAACTAAGGATTAATTCGTTCAAAAAAACAAATCAATCAAAAAACATCCAAATGTGTTTTCTTTTATAAAAATGAAATTCAAAACTTATAACCAAGTTCGTTCAAAAATTTGCAAAGAGAAACGAAATCTATTTCTCGCAAAGGACAAATTTCACAAACAGGTCAGACTCATCAAGAAGACAAAAAAGACCAGGGTAATCTAAGTTTTCTTAGGCTTCTTATCTTTGAGTCACTACAAAGACCGAGTGAAGACCAATCCAGGTATGCAAAACTTCTAGAAAATCATCTAAAACAAAAATACCAATGGAACTTACTCACAAGAGACTTTTGACAGGACACATGCAAATCTGGGTAGACACTAAAAGTAATAAACTAATCCCAAACTTAACTGGACGAAAAGATTTTAGGTTTTTCAAAAATTTTGACAGGGTCCACAGGCTTCCAATGTAACCAGATGCGGTACCGCTCTGTGCAGTAAAGTAACGGTGCGGAGATGTCCGCACTGTATTACAAACAAAACGTGCGGTCCTCTTAAAAATTTCGAAAAAACAAAAAACAATCCAGAACCTAAAAACTACCCAATCCCACACACATGAAGCAAAAACCAGAAACAAAAAATCAAGTTTCTCAAGTCAAAGACAAAGGAAAATTAAAAACCAAATCCTTCCCCAGTGGAGTCGCCAATTTGTTGGCCGGATAAATCGTTCTTGCGGACAAGACCGATCTCCCTAGTATCAATTGATATCTAGCAACAAGCGGGACAAGCAAATCTACCTTTCTCTAAACATATTGTGATCCATTAATAAAAACCAAAGAGGTGTTTTAGACCCTCCCTTAAGTCCAACGCTAGTTTGTGGCAACAATGCTCCAACAACTTCAAAAGAGTTTCCTTTTATAAACCTGCAATCACAATCAAGCACACATCAAATAACACCTGCATAGCTAATATAATAAATCATGTTCATCATGGTGATCAAGGAATCCATGAAGTAAACCATAAAACACAACTTATTGAGAAAAATAAGCTTGATTGTATTAACTTTGAAATAGAATAACTTTACAACCTTGGTGCCTTGATGTTGTACAATCTCTTCTCAGGGTCCAAACAGGAATTTCCTCTACTTTGACAAGCCTCACTCTCTTCCAAATGAGATCAAAAGGTATGTGATCTTTCCTCTCAAAAGCTCAATTAGGAAGACTATGTTCCAGCAGCATTTACCCTAAAAAATATTTAGCTTTCAACCTCCCAAGTAACCAACCCAATGCTTCATTTTATAGTGCAAAGGAAGGAGGTTACAGGTCCACCATTGAAGGGATAAAGTCCTTCTTCAAAGGGATAAGCTCCTCACATCAAGGGGTTAGCTCCTTAAGATATGGGATGCATGAACCCTCAAGGAGCGAACTTGCCACCTCAAGATTCCCTCTAGAAGCTTCCAGAAATGACTCAAAGTGAGTTTTTAAGAATGTACTTGTGCCTTTTTAACTTTTACAGGGGTCTGCACCCATAACACAGATACAGATTGGTCTTGTCCGCAAGAATGATTTATCCAGCCAACAGGTATAAATGAAGAATTCAACAACGAAGCAAATGAAGAGGAGAAAGTTGCACAGAGAAAGAAGTAGAGCAGTTTCAAAAAATCTGCAAATGTGAGGATCTTTTGATTGAAATACGAGGCCAATAAGATAGAATGGCATTTTCAAAAAATCATCTTTGAAAACTGTTTTTATTTTTCAAGCTTTGAGGGATTTCGTTAATTTCCTCAGCGCTATGTGCAGACCTTTTTTTTGTATTGCTATTTAAACCCACTGGATGGATCGAATAAAGGGGGTACGAAATTCAAAGGAGAAAGCCTTGGAGGTTTGCACTATTGTACCTCTTAGTCTTTTTAATAGAATGATAGCTCCTGAACCTTGGGAGAGAAGCTTATAATGTTGTAACTATGGATTATATTTGTTGGTGTAGAAACTCTTGTTTATCATGCACTACTGCTGTAAGGAGGAGACGTTTTCTGCAAGCAGAGATCGATTACAGGCTCTGATGAGCCTAGGTATTGCAACAATAATGCTACAACTCCTAGGGCTACCATCTTTACTTATCAACCCGGGGTTCATACAAACTTGGAGGTGACAGTGCTATATGCACAAGTAAAAGTGAAGGTACTTCCTATTATCACTGCTCATCTGGCAAGAGACCCTAGGGGTTCCAAACCAGACTTCTATAGGGTCAGAAGAAGCTTAATTATTTGATGGAAGGAGAGCAAACCTATTCTAAGAGAGAGCTACTCTACTGCAGTAATCAAGAAAACAACATGAAATGCTAAACTTACACCATAACCTAACTAACCAGTTAAACATCTATGCTAAGTAGAATTGCTAAATTAACACTAACCTAATGCTAATTATCTAAGTTGCAGAAGTAAAGAGCATCAAAACTAGACTAAGGTGTAGCAAAAAAACTTAGGCTAAATCAGGTTTCAAGCGGAAAAAGCAATCGGAGGTCGAAATCAGTGAAAGGAGGATGTGAGTAAGCAACAGTGCATAAGAACCGTTGGATCAGTCAGGCGAAAGGAAAATGAACAACAGAGATTGGATCGTAGGAGGTTACGTATATAGATGTGAAAATAGGGTTAACTAACAAGATGAACGATGGAGATCTTATCGCGAAGGCTTAAGTGAATGGATGGATGAACAAGGGAACAAAGCAGATGAATGACCAAGATCGTGTCATGATGAATTAGGTGAGTGGATGGACGAACAAGGTTAACAGGAGATGAATGGCCGAGATCTAATTGCGCAGGTGAAGTTAAGAGATGGACGGACGAGGCTAACAAAAGTGATGAACGACTAAGATCTTATCGCACGGGTGAAGTCAAGAGATGGATGTGGGGAAATAAACGTGCGGAAATGAGGGAGCCATTTCTAAGGCGGTAAGTAGTTTCTTGCGTTCCCTTCAGGCTGTAAGAAGTATTTGGAAACTTCACGCAATTAGCCTTACTGCGTGACACGTAGCACGAGAAAACCACTTTTCTCACGTGATCTCGAGCAGATAACGTTCATGCACTAATCCACGCAAGATTGTGCTATAGCCGTTGGATCAGGTGGGGCTGATCAATGATGGAGATCAACCAAGCTAGTTGGCAATCGGGTGAAGCGACAACCATTAGATCAGGAAAGGCAGATTGACGGTGGGGGTTTAAAGCACCTAAAGTGATCGGGTGATGAAATAGCCATCAGATCAAGTGAGGAAAATTGATAGTGGGGACTTAAAGTTCATAAAGTAAGTGGTGGACTCCACGCAAGGCAGTGGTTGGAGAAAATAGTGAATCAGACGGTGATTGTGAAGGTTTGTTGGTGATCAGATAACGAGGAAGTGATGCATGAGGAACGTGTTGGAGGCGGTTTCAAATGAAAATGACAGAGAAAACTAGTGCGGGTGAACAAATAACTTCATTAAACAGCGAAATCCATAGCCCATGTGAAAACTAAAGACCTGTGTTTTTAGGGCTGCTGAAGGGTCCCTTCCTCAAGTCATGGTCCCAAAGGGAGGAGATGAGGCTAAGACACCTGTGCACAACCTGATAGTGATCTTTTTCCTCTAACTAACCTGTGGACTGAAAGAAGGCACAAATGGAAGTAAACTGAAGCAAATGCAGCTACTGAAGCAAATGAACAAGAAAACCATGAATAATCTATATTATATTGCTGTAATGAAAGTGCAACTACTTAAGTAAATAAACAGTGATAACCATAAGGCTACTTAAGCAAATGAACAAAAAACCATGAAACTACTTAAGCAAATAAGCATAACAGAACTCTATGTTAGCATACATGTACAGTAAAGAGAAGTTGTGGTTGCTTGGGTCGGGCCCTAACCCAAGAGCTTCAGCCCTCAGAGTTAACTCAGAGTTGGCTTAAACAAAACTCATTCTTATTATAAAAACCATGGATTTCAGAGCAAACTGTCACAAGTCTTTGCATCTCAGAAATAAAACAGAGTTTTACAATAGAATTCTGAATCCTACTGAGGTCCTAAGTCTCTCTATTTATACATCTGAAGTCTCTAACAACTTCCTTCCCATTAGGGAGGCTTGGCCTCTAACTCAAGAAAAACTGGTCTTTGTCACTTTCACTTGCTCAGTTGTATTTTAGTCTTCAAAGTGATGGCTATGTGTACTTCGAGCTGATGGTGGAATATTCTAATGGAGGGGTAGTAAATGAGGAGGATTTACCTCCTATAGTTACTCTCCCTTGTCCCATTCGAGTCTTTACCAAGGTCTTTGCCATAGTTCCTTGCTTTTATCCTTTATGCTTGCATTTTTCCTTGCTTGTATCCTTTTTTTCTGCATTATATGCACATTAGACCACAAAGCCAAATATCCAACTCTACCTCATCTCATAAACAAAATATAATCAAAAGTATGCAATAAGTTGTGAGAATAGTTGGTTTGAATAAGCTAGGAGGTGAATTAAGGCCCATATAATTACCCAATGATGAGGCTCATCATCACCCCCCTACTGAAAGTGTTTCTCATCCTCTGTGCAACTTAGTCAATGTCCATGTCCTTAATGGCTCTGGTACCCTCTCTAACATCCCATGCTTCTGCTATGGTCTCTTCTTCTTGTTTATAGAAGCATGCTTTCCTTTCTACTTCTTCCCATTGCCTCTTTTCCTCTTCTTCTTTTCTTCCTTTTAGCATCCCTAGGAGTAGTGGTGGACTAATTTTTAGGCCTATCCAATTGACCTTCAACCTTTGCATTGATTGCTTATACATAGGTGTCCTGTTGAGTGCCTCTCTCAACCTTTGAGGGAAGTGATATTATCTAATCTTCAAGTTGTATGGCAGTGTGTTCCATCTCCTTTAGCAGGCATGTATATTATCATCTTAGCAGCCTAAACATATCCTCAAAATGTGAAATTTCTTGTTCTTGGGCAGCAAGATATCTAAGTGCTAGCTGAGGATCATTTGCAATTAGATTATGGGTGCCGATTAGGGCCATGGGTGTTATCGGGATATCTAGTGTCCACTCGGAGTTGCTAGTCCCACTAAGACGGGTAGCTATCTTAGAAACAAACAAACCAAAACTACTTTCACTTTCCTTTATGAGAAGTAGCTAAGAGAGGAACAAAGGACACCAACCTCAGTCTTGCGCTTGGTTCCTTCCTTGGTTCCTCTCCCTTCTGATGATCTGCTGCTCCTTCTTCGCTTACCCAGCTTCAAAGAGCACCTGTGGAATCAAAGCAGCATAATACTATCGAAGAATAGAGATCTACAATCATAAAAAATATAGGACCAGATATATATTGACCACACAAATGCATATATCATCAAACA
>APFE030852567.1:3119-19610 GCA_000404065.3 Pinus taeda
AAGTCATTTGAAGACTTTTGGTATATGTTTGTGGACGAATGGATAGATAGATCAGAGGAGTTGGAAAATTCTCCTTCAGTTCAAGGTTTCAAACAATGGAATAATGATCATGGTAATGGAGATACAAATGAAATTTTTTCTGTCTTTGTCTTCTTATCTAAAATCATTTGACTGCAAGGGAGAAGATAAGATGAAATTTTTAGATGAAGTTGCTGAGGACATTGAGAAAGACATTGAAGGTTTAGAAGGTCAAATTCAGGCATATAGTTTTCATAATCATGATCATTATCTTCAGAAGCTTTATATGGCAGAACACAAGGAGAGAATGTTGGTTCCTTTCTCTTTCACGATTGAGGAACTGTATGCTGTTGTTGAAGATCAGTTTGCAGAACCAGAAAGTTACAAGAATCATCAAGCTGATCATGCATTCTAGGATCCTATAGCTAAATACATGGAAGATTTTTACTCTCCAGTGTTTCAGTTTTTCTATGAAGATCAGAGGCAATTTCAGTGGCAGCGGTCATCACAATATCATGTTGGCTCTGAACTCCGATGCAGTCAAAGAAATCCAATATCAGATAAGACAAATGATTGGCTACATTGGAAATTTCACATTGATTGAGCCGAAAGAAATTTAAATTGTTAGGGTAGGTAGGTAGGAAAATGAAAATAAGCTCAAGGTTGACTGAGCATTTTTTTTTAGTAGATGTAGATTCCTTTCTCCTGCAGTGATCATCAAGTTCAAGCCCGAGGTGAAGGCCCAAGAAACTTGAAGGGGATGCTTGTCAAGCAGATTTCCATTTATCAGAAGATGGATAGCGGCACTGGAGCTACAGGTTCTTAATGTACCACAAGGGCACACTATCCCTAGTGGAGCCACCATTATCACTGTAAAATTTCCTTAAAGAATTTGGACAACTTACATGGTTTCTCAATTCTTGTATCAGTCATGGTCAAGTCATGGTGAAGTCATTTTTATGTTTTAGAGTCTAATTCATAGGGTTAGATTCTCATGTCCATATTCAAATAAAGTTTCATAGCCTCATTCCATGTCCTAAAAGCCTCACCATGTGTTTTGACATCAGTTTGATTCCAAAGGATTCATGTTAGTCTTGGTCTATTCTTTCCGTGGTTGTTTCCGTGTCTAAGATCTATAAAAGAGTCTTGTTGGTATGGTCAAATAGGGTCAACACTTCGTTCTTGCCCATCACTGGTCCCACATCACCTAACATTCCATGTGTCAAACTTGTGTCAAAGTTTTCATAGTTAAAAACTCACTCTAAGTGTTTTCGCAGCGCGCTACGAAACCCCTGTAGCAGCCTGTTTTATCAGAGAAAAACTGTTTTTACTAGTCAACTTACAGAAGCTTTCCTGAGCAGCTGAGAACTCCATTTTGCAAACTGCAAGAGGTTTTTCTTCCTAACATGCTACAATAAAAAAACCTCTTTCAGTTTCTTCAAATTCATTCTGAGGTGGGAGGAATTTATGGTTGAACTTGCGTTACAAAACTGTTGTAAGAACAGTCTTTCAGAAAACAGACTTTTCCTGTTTATCACCTGTTTTGCAAAGAATCATTCTGGTCGATAGGAAAGATGTTTCAAAAAACCAGGAGAGGTGTTTTTTCAGAATGGATTGGTTCAGAGAAACCTCTTTCAGTTTCCTCAAATTCATTCTGAGCTGGGAGAAACGGGTGACCAAAGTTGCGCTACGAAACTGCGAAACTGCTGTAGGTGTTGTTTTAAAAACGCAGGCAAACAGTTTGATGGAATAATCAGAAATTGGAAAAGAGAACACCTAGATGACATGAAAGGGATCAAAGGAAGCTTCCATAGCCATTCAACATATGCCAGGTGTACCTTTAACAAAAGGTGAAATATTTTAACCTAAGTTTGGAATTTTTGGTTATAAAGCCACTTTAATCTCGGTGATTAGGGTTTGGAGGGAGCTGCATACGAGAAGTTTTGGTTGGCACACCTGTCCATCAAAGAAGCCGCCAGCATATCAGGAACGTGGTAATGCCTTGTATTCTTGGGTTATTAAAGACTTAAAGGACCTACCGCTGCATACTCGGTGATGCTAGGTGATGGAGGACCAGAACCGAAAATTTAGGGATATTCTCAGCCATCACGGAGCAGATCAAAGCTTTCAGTATCCAATTCCAAAATGGGACATTAATTGCTCATCTCATGCCATCTCAGCCAAACAAAGAGGAAGCCAAGTGTCAAAGCTGCAAGGAGGAATCAATTTATGATGAAGATAGAGTTAGAGTTATAACCAAATTAGAACTCTTTAGAACTTCTGTTAGTGGTTGTTGTATTAAATAAGTTTGTTAAAAGTAGATAGGTGTCATTAGTGGCAGTCATCGAGCTCCCCTCATGCTAGAGGAGGAAGCTCCAAGTAGTTAGAGTCATGTTTCTATATATAGCTGAATCATCTATGTAACAAGGGTTGGACATTTTTAGAAACAGAGTATTGCTTTGGTTTGTGTAAAAACTCAGTTTGATAATATAATTTGTTGTTTATCTTCTCAAGATTCTTACAGTGTTTCAAATGCTCAAGATATGTGGTTTTGTCTTATCTTTAATTTTTTTTACAGTTGTACAAATACACAATCACTCAGAATTCACTTATGCTGCTCTGACTTCCTGTGTGTATTTGTAAACTGAGGGTTCTATGATGTGATGTTTTGAGTATTTAAACATTGTTGCCCTGACTTCTATGCATGAGCAGTGTTATATTTTATTGAATATGATCAACTCCATAAGCCCAATGGAAGTATTTGTAATGTCTGTCCAGCCAACCTGTTTATTTAATTTACTTGTCTAGAGTTAGCCCTCTTATCAACAAACAAAATCAATAGTTTTTTCAGAGAGAGCCCTCTCGGGCTAGGGAGGCTAATCCTTAGTCCAAAGATTGGTTTGAAACAGTTACACAGAGTCTATCTGATTAGCAGCCCCTTCAGAGATTGATTTTGTGATAACAGTAACCATGATGAAAACCACCATAGGAGGATCCTCTACACCTAGAAAAGACACTAATAAGACATCAGGGGTGCCTATGCCCCCTTTGCAGACAAAATGAACAGAACCAACACTAGAAACATGATCATCATAGAGGAGAGTACAATCAACATAGTAGAGAATTTGAAGTCCTCTGACTATGATATCACAAACACCAAAAAGTTTCTAGAGCTAGCACTAGATAAATACTTCTATATTGTCACAAGCATAGATGACCCAATCACCATAAAGGAGCCATAAGAGTGGACGTGTGACCTTAAACAATTAGGTATCCTAAACTTATTAGAAATCCCATGTTTTGGTAATAGTGTACAAATTAACATCTCTAAAAAATACCTATTAAGATGTGTTCATAGTGGTTTCCTATTGTTTCTACTAGGCAATTTCCATTGAATTGACATAACTACATGATCTACATGACTACCAATGATGGGAGAGGACCCATAACCATTCTTTTTAGATAAGAGTCAGGAAAAATCTCTGGTAGAGGAGGTAAATAAAAAATATGGTATACATATGGGTGTGAGCATATTTAACATCCGTAGTATCAATGATGATGGGTTTTGATTCACATCGTAGGTCATGGCTTGCAATATAGTGAGGAATCGTCCCAAGGCCCAAGTGTTAGAAGGAGTCATACTAGAAGTAGAAAATTATGTAGTACGGGTCTTGATAAAATAGGCCACATTCTTTCTTAAACAATTTTTGGTTGACTTTTAGGGGGCATGAGACAAGAATGTGGAGTTCCAATATGCATAGATCCTAATACTAAATGAGATCATCTGATGAAGGCAACTATAGGAGACACAATTCCTATAAATGGCACACAAACCTTTCTTGGCGTGTCAATATGCATCCTTATGGCATACCACAAATAAAAATAGGAAGTAGGACAATAATGTCACCTTTTATGTGTACAAGGAATGGGTTCGATAGAATATAGAGCATGTACTTCACATACCACTTCAAGTTGTAGAATAATACAAGTAGATCTTGTGCTTTAAGGTGAACCCACACTCTATACAACCCATACAAGATCCAAAAGAGCAATGGTTTAAAGCTACTATAGGATGATGGAGCACAAAGCCAGAAATATAATCAAATATTGGGACGCAAAATGGAAGGTTCAACTGATGGAGATATATGAGTAAGAGGACATTAGAATGTAGCAGTGAATAGTCAGTTCATGACTTTACACAGTAGACTCAATAAGGGGACAATGCAGCAGGTTCCCAAGAAGCATATATTGTGCAGGTTGGAGAGAAGAGGAAGTAGACACAAAAAATATATGAAGGGACACCCCATGCATGGCCAAAGAGAAAATCAATCAAGCCATGGGTACCCAAGTCTAGTTATTTTCTGATGAGGACTTTGATAAAATTAGACTAATTCAAAGAGAAGGTAGAGGAAGTATTATAGACAGTCGTGCAACAATACTAGTTGATACATAGGAAGGCACAAGAATAATCATAACAGTTTCAGTAGTTTTTAGAGTCAATTAGATTGTCTATGGCATAGCGAGTAAGGACAGAGTAAATAGAGGTGAAAAGTCTGCCCAAAATAATAGATTCAAGATGGACATAGTCTAAACCATCTAAAGCATTAGCAAAGCATCACACACTACAAATATCTCCAAGAGAAATGGCACTTCCAAATGAAACAATGCAATGACATGCACAAGAATTAAGTCACAATGAACTGATCATGTCACAACTATCATAGGATATTTCCTACTAGTTATAAATAAGTGTGACACGGGAACTATAGTTCGACACAACAACAATAACAAAAAGGTTGGCACAATTTTCAACATTACAGTACATGATATAGGAAAAAAATATGCAATTATTAGCATAAAAGGAATAAGTAGAGAAAAGAGAAGCAAGCCTAAGGAAGGTAGTGGAGGATGTTTACAACAATCCCCAAGAGAGCCTAATGAAAGTGGATAGCAAAAAAAATGTAAAGTGACAAAAAATGGCAAGGCCATTCAATGTCTCCAAGAATAAATTATAGTGTTGGAGATGTAGATGAAGACAAGAACACAAATAAAGGGCACATAAGGAAAAAGAGCAGGTAGAGACAATGAACTTGGAGAAAATCAAATGATTAAATGAGGAATGAAATATAATATATGAAAACGACATGCACACCTAGATAAGATTGTTGCAGAATGAAGAGTTGGAAGACATGGTGTAGAACACTAGATAGTGCATGAGAAGGCCTAGAAGCTTCAGGATATCCTTAGCACATTACCTATAACTAAGTGAAGGGATTCCATGCAAGAAAGAGCATAGATGGAAAAGAACATATAGTGAGACCAAAGAAACAATGGTTGTTGCAGAGCATGGAGACCTTACATGACAAAGAATTCAAAGTCATGGGTGAGGTAGGAACTATGCATAAGATGGTTAAACAAGAAATTCCATGTAGTGAAAAAAGAATATGAAGACATTGTTAGTGGCTACAACACCCCCCAAAAAAATTTCTTGCACTTAAATTTTGGAGCCTTCCTTGGTCTTTCCCATTACGGTTGCAAACACTTGAGCTCATTTCATGAGCTTTCAAAGAGTCTTTTCATGCCCTTTTCTTATTTGATCAGATGTTGTATTTTTGCATGTTTGATTGTGTTAACATGCTTGCGTTCCTTTTTTTTGGTGACTCGAAGGTTGGTTTCTGTGTATTAGATTTGTCCTATCTATGTAAATATTTGTTGCACTCAAACACAAATTTGTAAGAATTGTCACACAAGTGTCATCATGGTCATCCTAAGTTCATCTCAAATGAGGAACTTGTCACCTTTTGTTCTAGGATAGTCTCACATAGGGTAATGCATTGCCTTTTTATTCCAATGTTCTATGTTGTCATGTCTTTGAAGTATGTTAACTGTGTGATCACAAGTTCAAGTTCATCACAAGTTCTCTTTCCTCCTGCACTTAGCCATTTTTTCTGAAATCTACCCAACCAGGCAACTCACCTTCACCAGACCCTGACTGAACTGTGCATTGTGCAGTCTCAACCCTTAGTGATGCAACCTTGCTTCCTGGAACTATGCAATCACTACTTCCCAAAGAAGTTGCACTTCATAATTCTAGAACTGAGCAGCCTACCTTCATCCCTAGAATTGTGCAGTAACTTCTCCCAGCCTGAACTGA
Source organism: Pinus taeda (assembly GCA_000404065.3). NCBI lineage: Eukaryota > Viridiplantae > Streptophyta > Pinopsida > Pinales > Pinaceae > Pinus > Pinus taeda. The sequence continues at coordinate 9,292 of APFE030852567.1, forward strand.
ACTGCGCATTTCATAAGTTCAATCATCAAGCTTCTTCCCTACTTACTGGAACCCTACAATATGCAATATACCAAGGCTTCCTTGCCTCCCAAAACTATGCAAAAGTTTCTCCTTAGTGTCCTCCCTCAGTCGAGACTCACTGATCTCAAGAACTTTACAGACCTATCCTTCCAGGACCCTCTCCTACCCAGTCCTGCCTTGCCTCTCAAAACTGCACAAACCTGCTTCCCAGGGTCCCATCCTACATTAACCATTGACCATCTCACTGCACTATTGTCTCCTAGTGGCTTCTGCACAGTTTTTTCCAGCCATAAGGACTGTTATTAGGAGTTCCTCGGCTAAGCCTAAGTTGCGCTCTACACAGTCTCAGTGACCAAGCTCCCTCCTTGTCACCTAGAACTACTCAATGCATAGTTACTAGGCCCTCTTTCGTAGCATGTCACTTGTCTCGAGCTTAGTCCATGGATAACATTGCATCACACTAGAATAAGGATTTTTTAGATTTGATGTCATCCCATCATGATTAAATTGTAGGAACAAGTACACTATTAGATCATGGAGAGACGATGAAGAAGGAGAAGAAGGATAAAACATGTTAGAAGACTCACTTATAGTTGGATGAAAAAATAAGCTTATCAAGAATAAGCAAAGGGAACACATGCATGCAACCACCTCTTTAGAGAGAAAATCACTGGAGACCCTGCATCATCAAGCTATGTGGAGGAGAAAAGAAAGCACATCCAAGAACACATCTATCACTCAACAACAACAATGACTTGACATTGCCACCTCAACAAGCTAGTCCATTTTATTAGTGTCATGTCAAGTTGTGTCATGAGTTTTCAAAGGCCACATCACTATTATGAGCAATGTATATTGTAAATCAAATGTAATTTAAAGTGCAATTCGAATGGAAACACATGAATATGAAGATTCATGTTAGTTGAAAATTCATAGGAAGTTGAATAGTCATGAGGGTAGTCAAAGAGTCAGAAGGGTCAAGCATCACCCCTCGGTTATGTATACCCCCTCGTTGTATGATCAAGGGAATTTTCACCTTGGCTCCTCTCGAAAATCATAGAGAGTTTCAGTCAGTTCTTTGAGAAGCAAGGAGTGGCTCCAATGTCCCACTACTTAGGCTAGTGATGTATGATGTGAATATGTGTCTTGGAACTTTTGCTTAATACATAAGTCTTTTCAGGCCAACACTTTTCCATGCATGAATTATGGATGTTTGTAAGACTATTGTGTGAGCATTTATATTTCATGTTTGTTTCACATGTACTAAGATAGTTGAACTATTTCGGTTGTTTTAGTGCTTATATTGTTGGGATTGTGTTGTAATGCTCATTATTGTTGTCTCATCCTTGTGGACTACTCGGCAGGATACCAAACAAACCTTTCCTCGCTCATCAGTTATAATGACTATCACATCCGCTGTGGACTATTACTCTAGATGGTAGATGGGTCTTTCCCTATTCTTTGGTTTTAACAACTTCTGCATCCGTTGTGCACTATTCTGCTAGATGTTCAATAGTTCTTCTTGATTCATATGTGTCTCTTCCTAGGTGGTACTATTACCTCTCACTTAGAGGTTCACTTTTCTCCTCCGTTTTCTAGTAAGAGAACCTAGACATAGTCACGTTGCTAAGGTAAATGTGAAATGGTAAGAATGAGTTACTTTTCCCTATTTTATGGTAATTTTCATCATTAATTTATCATTTATTAGTGTTTTTACCTAAATATGGCTCATTTTTTTATTATCATGAAATAGGTGTTTTCCATCTTTTGGTGGTGCTTTGAGTAGGATAACAGTTGTTTTAATGGATTTGATGATGCCTCAATTGAAACATACAATTTTGACCAAGGAGAATACTTTTATCAATTTTTGGGGCTCTGTAAACCTACTAAAAAGGAAGCTCCTCAAGTCCTCTTTCAACTCTTTTTAGACTCCCTAAACATGAAAAGATTGTTGAGCACTTGTCTTTTCGAACTCGTTGAAGTAAATGAAAATATGTCTACTTAGTATAAGTTTAACCATTTTTTGGAATGAGATAGACTAAACATGAAAAAGGAATACCTTAGTTGAGCATGCCTAAGAGGTTATACTAAGTATTTTTTTCTACCTTTTCAGACTTAAGAGACTATTTACAAAAAGGAACCTTTGGAGTTTTATTTTTCACTGTGTATTTTTCAAACTCTCTAAACATGAAAATGATGTGGAGTAAGACCTTCGTTGGAGTCATAAAATCATCAAATAATGATGGACTCATAAAAAATGATGGTTCCAAACCACTCTTTCTCAGGGTTCGTTAAACATACTCAGAGGGATTCATCTAAAGGATGAACTTACATATCAAGCATATGTTATCCTCCACAAGCTTGTTAAAAAATAAAGAGGTACTGACCAGCAATGGTTGGGGAAATTTGTCAAATGGGATATTATACCTATTATGGCATTGAGTTACTCTTGAACACAATACTCTTCCACTTCATCTCCATGGCTATCGAGGGTTGAAAATTTGTTTGTATTTTCATTCACCATACCATTTCAGAGCCTCCATTTTTGGTTTTGGGTTAATGCTACCAACTCCATTCAGTGTCATTGATGTGTTCAAGAGAAGTTATTCAATTAATATTTTCTATGATACTCTTAAGCCTTCATTCCATGTTTTTCATTCTTGAACCGATTCCACATTGATGGAATTATGTCTTGTATCATGATACTTATTTCGTGTCATTGATGGGGGATACAACAAGGCCTTCCAGTGATAGTTTGCTTCCTGTTGACATCAACTTATTATGGAGGAAGTTGACTTAGAAACTCTCCCTTTAGTACTATTGGGATTGCATACATTAATGGCAAGTTTCATCACTCTCGGCAATAGGTTTACATCATTGGCCTTCAACCAAGAAATTTTGTGTGATGCTCGACTTCAACTCCTTCATTCACATCATACAAATTAGATTGTGGTACCTTGAGAGCCATTAACATCATCGATGGTTTCTCTCACATCTATTAATGGCTTACATAATTGGCCACTAATTACATGGTTTCTTCAATGTTTGACTCCAACTCCTTTATTCGCATGGTTAGACTCATATGTTTAATGTTTGAGTGAATGATATAGAACACCTCAGATCTAGTTCCATCCATCTAGGCTACTATTTAGGATTAATACAAGATCACAATGTATGATGGCTATGATCATATATACATTCATCCTATCATGAGTCCACACTTTGTCATCAAGTGGACATGTCTTCTTGATCATTGTACATGTAATGTTAGCCTATCTGGTGAGCATGGGTATGCCTCCCTCAATAAAGATACAATGATGAAAATGTATTGTAATAGATGATGATCCAATTAGTTGTTCTTGATCTGGACTTATCACAAGGTAAAGAACCTCAGTCATCAGCCTACTATTTGTGACTTTACGCTTTAGGGAGGAAATATATTAAAGGCCATTTTGTTACATATGGTTAATAGGCCTACAAATTGGATCCATCAACATCCATTAACACCTTGTCATCATCCCTACACAAATCCCTAAGAACGAATCTCTCAAATCCCTGAGTTTCTGACCTTCACTGCTTCATTTCAAAGTTTTTAAGGCCCAACACACCCTGGCCTTTTAGGGACATGCTTTGAGTGGTAGGTTGATCAATTATACACCATATCTAATCAAAGCATATTTTCCATTGTTGGGGGTGCGCTAATTCTAGAATTTTGGGAAAACTAAAAATAATCATGTATCTTCCCCTTCCAAAAGCTTCCAAGAGTTGTTACAACCATTTACTTTGGATAAGAACTTCAAATCCTATATTCCCTATCTTAGAGTATTCACCTCTTATCCCTTGAACTCATCCTCCCATCAAGAGTGGATATCAAGCCTATATTGGTAAATGGATAAGAATTCCTAAACTACCATCCTCTCCTATATATTTCTTGTCATCCATAAGCTAGAGTTTGGATTTTGGAGGTTAATCATACCCTTATGTTTTTGTGGCTTTGAGGTGTATATTGTCGCAAGGAAGGATAAGTAAACTTGGGAGGTTCTCTACAATATCAACTTCCACTTTTGATTGTAAAACCTTTCTCTTTCATTTTAAAACAAAGAGCATGCCATTTTCCTACATGTTTTATTTGATGCTTATGTACATGTGTTTCAGTGCTGTGTTGATCCATTTAATAGAATGATTGGATAATGCTACATAGATGTCGTAGATCTTTGGCTTGTGTTGTGTGTTTGTGAAGGTTCTAATTATAGCAATTGGAGCTACGGTTGGAGATGAAAAGCATAAGATGAGAGAAGATATTGCGACGAATTACAAGTAAGCATATTTCCATTATCCAATTCTTCTAAGGAAAACTTTATAGTCTTTGATTTTGTTGTTGTAGATGAGGCCACTAGGTCTAGGGAAGATACTTATATCCACAATTGTAGATTTTGCATAACAATCATATATAATAATTCTCCATCGAAAAATCATTGATAATTTTCAATGTAAATATATGGCTACCAAATCAAAACCTATCGTGGATATAGTTATTCCAAGATAAATTCACAACATACATCCAAAATACTAATATCATCGTACATAATGATTCTCCATCAAAAAGCATTGACAATTTTGAACACACATATAAAGTAACAAGATAATACTAATAACAACATCATGATCTTTAATCAAATAAGCTAAAATTAAAATGCGTGACTACCAAATCAAAATATTTCAAGAATATCATTATTCTAAGGTAAATTCATAACATCCATCAAAAGATAGTAATATCATCATACACAAAAACTCTCCATCAAAATAATGTTGACAATTTTTAATATATACATTAAGTAACAAGATAATAATGCTAATATAATCATCATTTTTAATCAGATCAGCTAGAAGTTAATTATTAGAAATCCAAAATGTTTCATAGATATCATTATTCTAAGGTAAATTCACAACATTCATCTAAAATTAGGAATCTTTTCATACACATAATTCTTCATAAAACAAATGTTGACAATTTTCAATATATTCATAAGATAACAAGATAGTACTAATAGTATCATCATATTTATTCAAATAAACTAAAATTAAATGTATTATTACCATATTAATACATCCCAAATAAATATAAAAAATAATGCATGAGTAGCTAGAACCACTAAGATCATATTCAAGATTATCCTTGTGATCATTTTCATGATCATCATCCTAACCATCATGATCAGTCTCAACCTGAACACAGTCTACTCAATATCTGATAAGGTAGTCAGTGCATATTCATCTCATGAGGTTACAAGTAGAGTTGTTTAGTACTTTAGGGCTTATTGTGATATTGGGCTCATGGATATCAACAATGCACATCATGTGGAAAGTGAAGTTAGCACCTAGTCATCAAGACACTTAAATTTTGGTGTTTGGATGCATTTGTTACTAAAAATGTTGCAACCTTGTTCACATGGAAAATGATCAATTATTAAGGAAAGAGGATCTAAATGAATGTATTAAGTCATGTGATCATAACGTGTGGTTATGTAAAATAATAATCTAGACCCAAGAGTCAATGGCATATCACCATGATAGAACAAAGAGCGGACCTAAGAGTTGTGGTGATGTCCATGGTTCCTACGAAAACATTACTAACACATAAGATTTGTGGTTTTTTCCATTTCACGGATTCCACATACATCTAATATTTTCATTTATTTATTTATGATTAATGTTTAAAAGGTTTGACTTATTCTAATTGTTGAAATTTTCAATTATACTGATTCAACCCCTCCAACCAAGTATAATCAAGTCCAACAATTCATATCAAAGTTTGGTTCCTTCAAAGATAGTTCAACCACTAAAATGTAGATCACAAGGGACAATGGACAGCCACAAGGGTTCTTACTCAAGTAAAAATCCCTTGTTTCATGGCACTAAATATTCCTCTTGGAAGTTAAAGATGAGTAACTACATTATGTCTCTAGGAACTCACATTTGGTTATCTATTGAGACTAGGTATCAAGTACTAGCATCTCCTCCAATTGATACAAATGGTATAGAGAAATACTCAAACAATTCAACATAAAATCATTCCATCTTGAGTGGTCTAACATATATAAATTTTGTCAATGTGATGCACAAAAATCTACAAAATACATTTGGGAGAAGATTCAAAGTAATTATGAAGGAGATGAGAAAGTGAAAAATAAAGAAAGTCAAACTCATAAAGGATAGTTTATAAGTTTGAATATGGATGAAGATGAAATTATTGTATCCTCCTTTCTTCGTGTGGATGATATTGGTAATAATATAATAGGACTTGGTGAACTATTTGAAGAATTGGTAATTGTGGACCCAATACTGAGATATCTCCCCTCAATATTCAATCCAAAAGTTTCAGCAATTGAGGAGATAAATTATCTTCAAAAATTAAGTATAGTTGCTCTAAATGGTACCCTCATTGAATATGAAATGAGAACAAAGGAGGAGAATCAAATTCCAAAGGAAACAACATTCAAAGTAGCAAAGGAGGAACCCAATAAAAAGGCCCATGATGGTTTTAGCTATGAATCAAATGCGGAAGAAGCTTAATTAGTGAGGAAGCTAAAAAGAGGGAATAAGAAATTCAAAGGTAAGCTCCCATTCAAATGATTTAAATGTGGTAGAATAGCATATCATTCATCTAAGTATCCCTATGCTAAAGTAAATGATGGTGATGTTAAAATAAGTTATATTGATATAACTGGATCTCAAAATCAGAAAACAAAAGGATATATCAACAATAAGAGTTTCTATTCCAAAGATAATGGTGACTCATCTGACGAAAGTGATGATTGAATGTATGATGATAAAAGAAGAGAATTTCTATTCATGGCCATGAATTATCAAAGAGAAAAACTAGATTCAAAAGAAGAGGTTGAAGGAGAAATAAATCTTGAAGGAGAAATTATAAGCACCTAGAAGAAATAAAAATTCTAAGTAGAAAGGTGAAACAACTAAAATAATCACTGAAAGAAGTGTGAAAATGAAAAATTTGATGGAACATTTGTCACTCTCCTAAAAATTGAACTAGAAGATACTGGAAGAATAAAACAAATATTTAAAAGTTGGCTAAAAGATAAGGAAACACATTGTCAAAGAGTAGAAGTAGAAGTTGTTTATTTGAGAATGGAACTAGAGAAAGTGACTACTCTACTAAAACTAAGTTCAAAGATTGTAAAAGGAAATGAAACATTATATCATATTATCGATAGGTAGATCCCACACTTAATCAATACTGGCCTTGTTTATAATAAAAAATTGGAAATCCTAAGGGGGATTCAAGCTCAATGAGACTAGAGAAGGTATGCAAAGAAGAATTTAAGATATTTTCTTGTGCACTCAAGATTAAAGATATAATAGAAAAAAAGAATAATTCTATCAGTAAGTTCAAAAATATATTGAACCAACAATAGAGACCCAAATCTTACTTTAATAAAAAAAATGTCACAAAATACCTCTTTCCCCAAGGACATTCCTCTCTTACATGCACCAAAGGGTTTTCTTGGTTTATTGCTATCCTTGTTATAATTTTTGTCATAAGGAAATAAATTGTAGATATTTTAGTATGATAAATAGGAATGAGGCATCTCATGACATCTCAAGGAATAACTTTATACAGGGAAATCCTAGAAGTGTAAATCAAAGACATAGAAATCATAACTCTTTTTATTCATCTATTGGATCAAATTAAATGTTATAAGTGTGGTAACTATGGGAACAAATCACAATATTGTAAAAATAGCATAAGTAGGGCTCCAAATTAAAATATTGAAGAAGTCATATCCAAGCATAAATATCAGCGTCCAAAGTTATGAGAAAAGAAGCCAAAGAAGCAACAAGAATGTTGTATTGTACTATACACTCAGAACTAAGAAAGAAAATGGTATTTCGATAGTGGATGATCGAGAAAATTGATAGGAGATCAAAGTAAATTTATTAACATAAAAGAGTAAGATGGATGAAAAGTAATTATTGGAAACAGTACATCAAAAAGAACTGGAAGAGGAATATTTAGTCAATATTTACAATGGAAAAATAAAGCTAAGAATGTTTCATATGTTGAAGGTATAAGACACAATCTCTTGACCACAAGTCAAATATGTGATCAAGGATATGATATCCCATTTTCTCTAAAGGATATTAAATAAGAAGATCACAGACAATTAAACTAGTAGAAATGGAAAACATTACTTCCAGCAATGTTTACATTCTTAATGGAACAAAAAGATGAAAAGTGTTATGTAGGTAAAATATATGAAAGTTGGTCATGGCACAAGAATCTTGGACACATTATCTTTTACAATGTAATCAAAATAAGAAAAGTGCAGGCTCTGAGATGTATGTAAAGATTTTCAAAACGAGATAACACGATTTCAAAGCCATGTAGCATGGGAAACAAACCAGAGCTTTCTTCAAAAAAATACTACACAACCATACTGCTACAACTTATTCATACATACTTATGCATACTAACCAGGACAAAAACCTTACAAGGTGAGAGATACTTTGTTTTTTTCATCGGTGGTTACACTAGAATGACATGTGTCACATTTCTTAGAGAAAAATATAAGGAATTTGAGAGGTTTAAGACATTTAAGGCTCTAGCCAAAATGAAACTGATTTGAAAAAGGAATATATATTATATATTATTATTATTTTCTATATATTTTTATTTTATTATATTATATATAATATTTATATATATATATATATATTTCAATATATATATCATTACACCAATATACGATCACACACAACACACACACACCACACCAACACCACAACACACTATATTATATATTTATATCAAAGAGAGGAGGTGATTTTACTTCTAATAAGTTTAACAAATTTTGTGAAAATTAGGGGATTAGAAGACAATTATCTGTTTCCAAAACATCTCAACAAAATGGATTAGCTAATAGAAATAACAGAATATTGCAAGAATTGGAAATAATAATGCTTAATGAAGCCAATATTCCTCATAAATTTTAGGGAGAAGTAGTCAATACAATTGTCTACATTTTCAAGAGAGCACAAATTAGAGTAAATAACACAAATACACCTTATGAATTATGGAAGGGAAAACTAGCTACTATTAAACACTTAAAGGTATTTAGAAGCAAATGCTATATAAAGATAATTTGAGACAATTTGGGAAAAATTAATTCCATAACAAAAGGAATTCCTATTGGGAATCCATACAAAAGCAAGGGTTACATAACCTAAAACAGAAGATAATTCAAGGTCATTGGAAGCAATAATGTAAAAGTAGATGAAGGAATGTTTCAAAAAATAAAAAATAAAAAATAAAGGAAGTGAATACTATGAAGAATAGGAAGAAGAGGATTATAAAATTGAAAGAAGAAGAGGAATAATTGCAACTTCAAAATACTCCATATAGGTATGTCCAAAAACAACATCCAAATAGTTAAATGCTTTGAAATAAAGAATCAGGAGTTCAAACTAGAAGGAAATTTATGTCAACATTAATTCATGTAAATGTTTCCTTGCTATACATGATAGAAACCAAATTTTGTCACAAGATAATAATGATTAACATTGGGGCAACTTGATAAATGAATAATTAGACCAAACTAAAAATAAATAAATAAACATAGGATATTTTGCCAAGACCCAAAGACAAGAATGTGATTGGAACTAAGTGGGTGTTCAGGAGCTAGTTATTGAAGATGGAAAGCTAGTTTGGAAAAAAAAGATAGATTAATATGTAAATGGTATGTGCAAGAAAAAGTAATTGAATATGAAGAAACCTTTTCTCCACTTGATATAATTGAATCTATAAAATTGTTCATATATTTTGCATGCTACAAAGGATTTAAAGTTTATCATATGGATATAAAATTAGAATTCCTAAATGGAAACTTATAGGAAGAAGCATATATTGAGCACTAAGAAGGATTTTAACTATTAGAAGAAAAAGGCCATGCATTGAAATTAAAGATATCTATTTACGATTTAAAATAGGAACCTCAAGCCTAGTACTCAAAATTGGACAAATATATGCAACAAGAAGTTTTTAAGTGAGGAACATAGAGAGAAATCTTTATATCAAAGTTGAAAATGACAATTTTTCTACCATTGTTGTTTATGTTGATGACAAAAAATTTGGGCGTGATTTTTGTTATAGCTCCAATTCTCACTATTATGGTTTGTGATGCTGCACTCATGGCCTAGGGCAACCCCTCCTTCCAGACCTGGTCCAAAATCTAAAAAACAATGTTTTATTCCCTGTACGCGACATTTCCCTGAGTTAA
>APFE030852572.1:0-11652 GCA_000404065.3 Pinus taeda
GTTTCTTTCACTAAATTGTAATATAATTACATTTATGCATCCTAAATTGTCTTACATCATTTCATAGAAAAAATATCACGAAATGTACACACCCTTGGCATTAAAGATTTCATCAGTACTATGTCACAAAGGCTCACAACATGAAAACATTAAATGACCCACAACTTTATTCCTTGTTAGTTATTCCCCATATGTCAGTTTTATTCAACAATGTCTCATGTTATTCTTCTCTTTTACTCACTTAATTCTCTTATATATTTTCCACAACTGCACCATTTTTTTCATTCTTCTAGAAGGTTTCTATCTAGTAGCAAAACTTAAAGGATGGAAGTTTGTTTTAAAGCTTGTAAACCTTGTCTAACATTAATACTCCCCAATATGCATAATGTAAAATGTTTAATGATATTTTCTGAAAAACATGGAGAGTTCTAATGAATTTTAAGTTAAAATAATTTTAAAGCATAAACATTGAGCAAATAAATTAAAAAAATGTAAACATTGACAACTATTTTTATTTTTTATTTTGAAAAGCCATGGAATATTAACCCACTCTAAATATTACCCCAAACAATTTCTCTACTACGTGGAAAATTATCGATCTTATTTACATTGGAAAAAAAAATTATTCTACCAAGAGCGGATAGGCTATCCATCAATATTATCTCATTTTTCACTCTACTTAGTCATGCTAAACAAAAAAACAAAAAAATGGTATATGAAAATCAAACAATATTTTCAATAAAGAAATCCAAGAAGTAAGAGATAAATTTTCTCTCTATCCATATAACTACAAATAAACTTTGGTTCCAATGCCATGTTTGAAGGTAAATTAAAAAAAAAGTGTGACAATCTACAAAATTCCAAAAGATATCAAGTGCGTGGAAACTAATTCACTGATATTTTACTAAAAACTCCTTCTCCTCGAAGCTACTTCAAACACAGTGAAAATTAAAATTGGTATCATGGATTAAGGTATACTAAGATATTCGTTTTTCTTAGGTTTGACTTTTCCATCATGCATAGCCAAAGTGCTAAATCTGTAACCATTTCCTGTATTGCAAAATTTTGGTTAAACTAATTTCAGAATATTTTGCCAAAAAAATAGACTCTTTGCACTATTTCAAACAACTATAAATTAAAATAAGTACCACTGGGTAAGACATACTAAGGTGGATTTTTTTATTACTTTTTTCTTGTTTTGAATTTATCATCGATCATAACTAAAGGGTTTAAAATGTAATCGTTTCTTTCATTTTAAGACAAAAAATATTTTGATCTTGTTTTAAAGAAAGGGCATAAACTTGTAAGGAAAACAAATCTAAAATTAAAAAGAACCTAAGAGAAGAAAAGAAATGATGCACCTAAGATGAATTGGAAGAACTAATTCTTAAGACTACACAAATACCTTGTAAGTAAAAGTAGTAGTGACAAATTCGAATAGATTCTCTTCAACTCGCTCCCAAATTGGATGGTGAAATGATTGAAGAAATAAAACACAAAGGATATGCAACACATTAATTATTGAACATGACAACATAATACAATTCCACAAGAATGATTCCAAGTTGGCATGGAAGGGAAATATGTATTCATGGAATAGAAATTTTCATTACAAGTAATCAACCATCAAAGATAAAAGTTGAACCATTTTGTAACATTATCTAGGAACTTGTGTGAAATTACTGGACATTATACTCTATCTACATAGTAAAAGGTTTGAAATTATTTGTCATTTATCATGCCTCAATCTTGTATAGTATGAAACTAATAGAATTGCATGCAACACTATTTGTTACCATGATTTTTTATAAGGGAAATCATTAATTACTGAAAGATGTTGCCAGGGGCTAATAATGTAGCTTAGTTGTTCATTTTCATTCAAAATTGCACACTCAACTAGCATTTTGAATAAATGAATCCCCTAAAAATGGGGCGAATACTATCAAACAAGAAATTTTCAACACCATCCAACATTTTCATGCATACATAAGACTTGCCATTATGAAAATCATATCATATCCACAATATATACTGAAACAAACAATCTCCCAATAACATCAACTCCTAGAGATGTATTATAGTAGTTTTCATGAATGTTAAATAGGAAAATGCAATCAAGCTAAATCAATATGATTTTAGTTTAAGGACTTGTAATGTTGACGTTGAAATACATACTCTTTGAAAACTATTAAGCACATACCTGAGATCAAAACAAAATTTTTGCAGGAGAAAAAATCACAAGTTTCAAGAAGGCATATGAAATTGGAACATTGAGAATAGTAGCCATGCAAAAGAGAGAAAGAACTAAAATCTTGGCTATTAAAAATCTGTTAAAGTCTTCTTCAGTGTGCACATCTTGTTAGGAGAGAAAGCAAAATAAAATTTTTATCATTGGGCTAACTAAAAAAATTGAAGAGTAGTGATAGTTGAGAAATGTATATACTAAATAATAATTCACAATAATTCACAGAAAATATATAGACTTCCAGTTGAAAAAAATTGGTTACAAAAAATTTCGACCACTCAAGTGCCTCCACAAAAGCTACATTAGGGTTCATAAACAATATTCAATTACATTTATAAAAGAACTTAGGAAGTTTGTCTCCTGTATAAGTAAAATAGACAAAAATACTATTCCAATAATAGATAGAATTTTTTTATGGAAGACACATAAGGACAAAAAGCCTCCAAATAATTACCACAACTAGACAACTTCATATGATGAGTATATATTGGAGATACAAGAAAGGCACAATAACTCAGTGACGTGAGGAAATATTTTAAGTGAACAAGGAAAAGGGTAAATAAACCAAATTGAATAGTGGAAGTTATACCTATTGGCCTTTTAAAATAAGTATAAAATAAAAATGGAAAGAATAGGAACCAACTTTTATATCACATGAATTATTAAGATGAGTATCCTTCTCTAGATCATCTTTCGTTCGACTATTTTTGAAAATGGTGCCAACCTCATTAAATGTAGTTTTTACACCATTGTTAAGGCCAATAATCTTGCCCGCCCTTATAGTAGTTGCCCATACTTATCAAAAAAGATCAAATGATGATTATTCTTCTCTGGAACATCTTTGCTTCTACTATTTGTGACAATCGTGCTAACCTCATTAAATGTGGTTTTTACACCATTGTTAAGGCCAATAATATTTCCCTTACTTATAGGAGTTTCCCTTACTTACCAAGAAAGATCAACTTGTATGGTTATGGAGAAATTCCATCCTTAACTAAAATGTGTTCCTTATCATTGTCAATTATTTCTAACTCTGAAGTTCAAGTGATTGAAAAAAAATTGCATACTACTACATGGAAAAAGAACTGAGGGGTGAGTCAATTCCTTCAGGATAAGCCTGCAAAACTCGTATCTCAAGGTTTCTTATCCCAACAAAGATCAACCTTTCCTAATCTAGAGGAATTCCTTCCTTATCTTGAATTTTAGTATTCACACCAGAGCTAGTCAACATCATGACAAAGACCTATATATTACTTGGGAGATGTATGGACACAAACACGTCGGTTATTCTGAGTATTATAATCAACTAGTACATTTCTTTCATCTTCATGCTCGTGCCTAGCAAACATCAACCTTTGATGATTTGGAGGAATTCCTTGCCTTGAATTTTAGCCTTGGCATTATTGAAAATCTTTGAGCTATCAACTTCAAAAGTAATGTTCATCCAAGGTAGATTTTCGATTTCTACATTCCACCTCTCAAATAGAGAACCAATTAGATTTAATTATGAGTTTTGAGATCTTCATGATTTTTTATTTACTAGCCATTTCATTTATATGGCTACACTAATTCCTATAAAGATTGAATACCTTGCCCATCTTGCCTTTCATTGTAAAGATTTGTTAATACGTGGGCACACAAATTTTCACTTGCACTTTTGTCGTTTATAAGTTTGCACTAATTTGTGTGAAGTTAGAAGACCTTGCCCTTCATTGTAAAGATTTGTTAATATGTGGGTGCCCACATTTTCACTTGCATTTTTATCATTTATATGGCTACACTAATTCCTATCAAGATCGAAGACCTTTCCATTCACTGTAAAAATCCGTTTCCATTTTTAGAAGCATAATTCCTGTTAAAATGGAAGACCTTGACCTTCATTGTAAAGATTTGTTAATACCTAAGCACATACATTTTCAATTGCACTTTTATCGTTTATACACTAATTCCCCTTCATTGTAAAAATACATTACCTTTTTAAAAACTTTTTAAATTTTTTTTTACATATTTGTCAAGATGCTTTGCAATTAAAAAGAAATTATTAATACCAATAAATTTCATATAACTATTATATAAAATTAAAAATAAGTAACATAAGTATGTCGGGCAAAGGCTCGAGTAATACCGCCTTTGAACGCCTTGTTTCCAACATCCTAAAAATAAATAAGATATTAAAATGAGAATTGAATCCACAATCCGTAATAATGTGAATGAGTAAAATACCATAAAACCATGAATTATTTACTATAATAATGTGACTAACCAAATGGAATAAGTAAAAAACGGTAAAACCATGAATTGAAACCTTATTTGCCAGATGTGCATTTGGAAGGGAAGGGAAAAAAACGAAAATCATTAATGGAAAGAAAGAACCACCGAAAAAAAACAAAAGCAAGCTGCACCAAAAAGCATTAAGTCTCAACTTGAGGAGAGAGTAGGGACTTTATAAAACTAATCTTAGATGCGGTAAAGCTCTTGTAGCGTTTGAAGGGCACTGGGGAATCCCTACATATAATATATTGTCTTTTCATTTTTCGATCATCTTCCTCCTCCTCTATCCCTATCACGTCTAGCTATGCTTGTGTGTGTTTGGCTGTCTATGTGGTTTGACTTCGGGTTTGTCCTTGTCTAGGTGTAGGTCGACCTCGTGTTTGGGTCAATCACGATTGTGTGGGATAGAGGAGGCTGATGCTGATGCTGGTAAGAAAATGGCATGGTGGGGTGGTAAGAAAGAAATAGGTGGTTGACGTTGCTGCTGTTCAAAGCCTATCTCACTAATTCCAATTAATTCCAATTACTTGGCTGAAGAAATGAAATCGAATCCCAATTCGAGGTATGTAGAGATGGCCCTTGGCCTTGTATCGGTATGTTTCTTTTGATTAGTTTAAGGCTCTCTTTCTTTCAAAAATTTCTATTGAATTTAAGGCTTTGTTTTATTTAATTTTTTATTCAATCCATTTATTATTACATTTAATTTTTCCTTCATACTTTTAATCGGTCTTGTGGAGGTTTGCGGTTACACCAAAATTCACAGGTGTCTGTAAATGTTACAAATTAAGATTCTAGGGTGAAAATTAAAACCCAGAGGTGTTGGTAAAGGTTACAAACAAATCAGTAACTAAGATCTCAGGATGGAAATTATGGATTCCACGAGGTGCCGCGATTCTTCCAACACCTCCCCTCAAAAGCAACTAGGGAATCTAACCTCTATCCAGGATCTCATACCATGTAGAGATTTGCAGTTACACCAAAACCTGTAGGTGTTGGTAAAAGTTACAAATCAGTAACTGAGATCCCTAAAGTGGAAATTAGGGATTCCATAGCGCTGCATTAATTCTTCCAACAAATATTTGACTCTAGGTTCATCAATTTATCCTATTCCGTGCAAATTCAAGAATCACTACCCATAGCTGTGTATTTGGGTTTAATCTACTGCGTATTAGCTTATTTTACTTTGTGGTTCTATCCCGTATAACCTCTTCTTTATTAGTTTATCCATGCTTTTTTTGGACATAACTTGGTTTCTGCGTATTATGTTCTTTGTTTGATAAACCTGTGGGTTGGTTTCTGTGTATTGTGTTCTTTGTTCGATAAACCCGTGGGTTGTTTTCCTTTTGAGTATAACTCATATTGTATATTGTGTTGTGTATTGGTTAGGATTTAACATTTTGTGTATTGGGTCGTGTGCATCAGCCATGCATGGATTTAAGGTTCTGTTTTCTCTTATTGTGCCCACATCAGTTATGGATTTAAGGCTCGCTCTGTTTCTTTCTCAATAATTTGTTATACCCTTGTGCCTTGTGCCCACATCAGTCATGGATTTAAGGCTCGCTCTGTTTCCTTCTCAATAATTTGTTATACCCTTGTGCCGTGGGCCTGAGCCACCGTATTAAGTCTCTATTTTCTCCGCAAGAATTTTACCCTTGATGGCTCTGCTTCCTCGTCAATAGTTTTATTCTATCATACCGTTTTTAATACGTTTAATTTTTTCATTCATTGCTTCAATCAAGGCATATCTCTGGATTCAGCTTAACGTGTGGCTTCTTTCGCTGTATTGTGCACCATGTGTTATTTTAACCTGAGGTTTTTTATATATAACCTACTTTGTATTCCGTTATGTTCCATGTGATACTGTAATCCATGGTTTTTAACACTTATATATTTTTATCTGTAACCAATTAAAACCCTTAAAAACCTACCTCATTAAAACTTCGTTCGGTTACATTTACCCTTTTTATTATACTGTATACAGCGATTCATATCGCGTTGAAATTGAATTAATTTTGTTTGAGTTTTTAAATATCGAATGCGATTTAGTGTTTTAACCAAATTTTTAAGAAAATAATTGATAATTCAAATTATTTAATTAATTTTTCCAAGTTTTTTTAATTGGTTATTCAGATTGAGGTCTTATTGCAGATTTGTTCTTTTGTGATTTTGTTTGTTGATTTTATCCAAATTCTGCAATAGCATGCATTACTTTTACTTAAAGTTTAATTCTCTTGAATTTTCGATTGCACTTAGTTAATTTTACTCAAAGTTTCACTAGCCTATGGTGCCCCAAAGTTTAGTTCTCTTGGATTTTTTATTACACTTAGTTATTTTACTCAAAGTTTCGGTAGCCTATGGGCAGGAGAAAATACAAGTGCCTCCAAAAATACATCTGCCACACCCCAGGAGCTCCCAAAAATACACCTGCCACCCTCCAAAAAATGCACATTCCACACCACCTGCCACCATATCCATCCATGGAAACTCACCAGATTCAGAGCTCCACATTCTTCTCCAAGTGACCATGGAATGACGATCATCTACCTTCACATCAGACACTCAATCTCGAGGTCTTCTGCCCATTTTTTTTGAATTTTGGCCTCCCCCTCTAGTCCAAGCATTTGGTCACCATGATTCATGGTGACCAAATGCTCGGACTGGAGGGGGAGTCCAAAATTAAGAAAAAACCGGCATAAGACCTGGAGATTGAGTGTCTAATGTGAAGGTAGACAATCATGATTTTTGTGACAACTGCCACACATCTATTGTAAGTTTCTATAGAAGCTGTGATGATTGTGAGTATGATCTTTATCTTTCTTGCTACCATGAGCTTGGTGAAGGGCGTCTACCAACAATTCTTTACTTTTCAAGGAGTACACCCATCCTAAATTTGGGATTCTAAATCTTGCCACAAAGCTTCCAAAGCACTCCTTGAACCCTAATTTGGGTCCCAAAACTTACATAGCCTATGGCACAAAGGAAGAGCATATTAGCATATTAGAAGAGGGGATTCAATCATTAAGCTACACTTGGATGTGATGCTGTGAATATTATAACGCATACAACCGAAGTCAAATTCACAGATTCCAAACAAAAGAAATAGATAAATTGAGAGAAAAATACAGAATAAGTGATGGGCTGCAAGATTGAAAACAAAGACTGTGAATTTGGAGGTGCTCTTTGGGATGTTTTTCGGAGAGAGGATATACCCAAGTTACAAGATTATTTGTTGAAACACAAGGGGGAATTCACGCACCTTGAAAATAAGCATCTTACACAAGTTACTAATCCAATTCATGATAAGATTATTTCCCTAATGAGTATCATAAGGGAAACTAAAAGAAGAATATCGGGTAGAGGCATGGACATTCAAACAAAATCTTTACAAGGCAGTCTTTATTCCAGATCGGTGTCCTCATCAAGTTCAGAACCTAAAGTCATCTATTAAAGTTGCCATGGATTTGTATCGCCTGAAAATTTGGAGCAATGTATTCAGTTGACTGAAGAGTTCCGCTTACTGCGCAAGAATCAGAGGGTGAAACCAGACAAGTTAGAGGTGAAGAGGATGATTCTCCATGCAATCAAGTCGGCTTACAAGAGCTCGACAGTTTAACCTCAGCCATGGAGGACGAAAAGAAGGGAAATTGTCTAGCATTGTAGAGAATGTGAACACAATTATTGTTATGTTTCTCATCCTACCAGGGTGATTTTTCATGTTTTCCCTAAAAAAAATTGCCACGAAGAGCATGATAAGTCTATTATATCTTGTGATTTATTTTATTTTCAAAATGATATTTGCTAAATAGAGGTGTCAGGAATGCACGTCATTTTTGAAAATATTTTTTCTTTATCAAATTTATTCTTGAATAGAAGTGTGAGGGAATGCACCTCAGTTTTTAAATGTTTACTCATAATAAGTTGGAAAAAGAGCATGATAAGTCTATTCTATCTTGTGATTTATTTTATTTTCAAAATGATATTTGCTAAATAGAGGTGTGAGGAATGCACGTCATTTTTGAAAATATTTTTTCTTTATCAAATTTATTCTTGAATAGAAGTGTGAGGGAATGCACCTCAGTTTTTAAATGTTTACTCATAATAAGATGGAAAAATAGATGTTTGTTCTATTTTTAAATGATTTATCTTAGAGTGAAAAAGATATTGCAGAGACTTACTTTTTATTTGAACTTGTTTTCTATTATTCGGTATGCTATATGAATGTGTTCTAATATCAACTTTAGCGAGTATGAATGTGTTATGAATGTGTTTTGATATCAACTTAATTGTAACTTAATTGTAGCGAGTTCATTCTCGCATAAAGATTCTTAGTTCCAAGGTACACTGTATAAATATTTTGTGATAGTCTCTTGCAAACAATGAAGAAATTCTACTACAGAAGTCACGGTTAGCAACTGCTTATGTTTATTTTTTCTAAGTTGGAAATTTCTTTAAAATCCATTAGAACTATTTTATTCATCATCAATGAATCCATTAGAACTATTTTATTCATTATCAATTAACTATTATTGCAGAATCAATAGTATAATCAATTATTGCAGAATCAATGGCATAATCTAATGAGCTTCTTCTGATCGCAGAACTAACAATATAGCTTATCATCAACTAAGTATCATTGCAGGAACAATGGCAGAAGCTATGAGTTTCTTCATTCTCCTGTAACGTGAACAATGGCAGAAGCTATGGAAAAAGCTATGAAAAAGCTATGAGTTTCTTTTTGATGCCATTCTCCTGTAACAGGTCTCTGCAAACAATGTAGAATACTACCATATGACTCCAGATTTTTCATTGCTTATTATGTTTATTTTCTGTACTTTGGAAAGTTTTTTTAAATTTTTTAAGATAGGTTTAGAATCAGTTGGAACTATGTTAACAATACACACTATTATTTCAAGCACTATGGCAGAAAACTCACTATTATTGCAAGAAAACTCACTATTATTTCAAGAAATATGGTAGACTATTATTATTACTACCCAGGAATGTTGTATACAGATTTTCTTTGGTAAAGGATAGATATTCTTTGGCGCGCTATTATTGCAGGCGCTAGGGCATAAAACTAACTACTATTGCAGTCACAATGGCAGATTATTATTACTACTACCAAAGAATGTTGTGTATAGATTTTCTTTGGTAAAGGCCAAATTTATTTGATAAGTGGGTTTTTTTAAACCACGTCATCACTAATACCGTTTCGATGTCTGTATCAACTTTACTAATGAATTGAAGATACTATTATAATTTAGATTTTTCTGATCAACAAGACCTACGTTGTTTGCCGAATTCCTTATCAGCGGCACACGCAGAAATTGGGGCGCGGTATCGTTGAACATAAGATTTCAAGCCACTGGTGGTTAATATATCATGTTGCTGATATAAAAAACAGTAGTTTTAAATGTGGACATAATCCTTTTTTATTTCTCTGGGATTCTGTTTAAATCAAGCCTTGTGCAGTTAGTTGTGCAGTTAGTCATAGTTATCTTCTATATATACACGCATTGGAAACATGAATCTATCCTATGGCTATGAATCCGAATCAGCAGAAAGGTGCGACACAGATTTCTACCAAAGGTGCTTCAAAAGAGTTTACATCATAGTTACCATAGTTACCAAGTTCAACCGTAATGGAAAAAAATTCGCAAATTCGCCGATTCGGTTCGATATCGTGAATAATTCCCCATTCAAATTTGGTACGGTCTCCACTGACAAGCTTGGTCTATTCGTCCACTTTCTCGCAGCCCGGTGTACATTTCATTCTGTGCACATATTATATAAGATATACCTGAGTATATAAGGCGGTGATGGAAAGTTTCAATGACATGTTATTTACATCATTAACAACAATATGATGAAGAATCCACTAAAGAATGGAATAGCCCAGAACTCATAGGGACGAATAGGAAGTTTGTATCAAACAAATATTTTCCCTAAGCTTTTTTAAGTGGTTTTGGGTAAACGAATAGAGGTATTCAATATATTCAATATTTTTATAAGCTTTTTTTAGTGGTTTTGGGTGAATAAAGGTATTCAATATTGACTTAAGAAACCAGGGATCTATATTTATACGGCAAGTATGCGGAATGCAATGCATCCTTGTTAAATTTTCAAATTAATATATAATATACGTTTTCAAATTAATAATAATACATACAGCTCTGTGAGCTGCTCTTTCTTATCACTTGTTTATATCAATTTTAAATTAATAATAATAATACAAATCAGCTGGGTCAATGGGGAATTCTCTGTGTTATATATATATATATCCCTTTCGCTTCCATCCTCGGGAATTAGTTGAATTAGTTAGATTACATTACAGCTTTCGCATTCGCCTTCGCCTTCTTCGGGGATTCAACGCCCTATCAAGTCCGGTCCCGTGAAGTTCAGTATTGGCGAGGCCCGGTACCGTTGGTACATTGTGTTTTAATGTGCTACTTTAACCCATGGTTTTCAAGCCTTAAAATTTTTACCCGTAACTAAATAAAAAAGACTCTACCGTGAAACAATTTTAACCTGTCAATTAAACACACCAATGAATTTAATGGCTCTACCTCAACCTCAACCAACTTCCTTACCCTTCCTTCTCACCGGTTTATTAAATTTTCAAATTAATAATGAATACATTTTCAAAATATTCATACAGCTCTCTTATCATTGGTTTGTTTTAAAAATTAATAATAATCAACCTCAGCTCAGCTCTTTCGATTCAATTGAGAATTCTCTGTTATGCAGCCCTCTTTAGCTTCGCTTCAATCCTCCTGTATCATTTACAACCTTCTTTGAGGATTCAACGCCCCATCAAGTCTGGATCCGGTCTTAAGCAGTCAGTTATGGCCCTCTACCATTCGTACTGGTTTTTTTTCCAGAGATAGTTAAAGCATATAAAATGAAATGAAATACTTTTTATTTTTACTTTTCATTGAGTGGAAAAACCTATCCCACCTTTTAAAAATCAAATTTAATTATATATTTAATTACCATATATAATCATGATTCATAAAATCTATTTTTATTTAAATTGTGTTTATTATTTTTTGGATTATGAAAAAATTAAAATAAAACTCTTATCCTATATTACGTTAATAATACCATTTTATGTGCATTATTTTTCTTATAGGGCA
>APFE030852573.1:0-11627 GCA_000404065.3 Pinus taeda
TGATTAGAGAAGCATGAGTACAACCAGAAAACTTGTGATTTAGACAATTTATCATGTGTTGATCTTTAACCATTGCATCAATAACTTATTAAACAGAGTAGTAAAAATAGAATAAACCATCACACATAAGCAACACACATGAACACCAAGATTTATGGTGGAAACCCAATGTGGGTGAAAACCACCTACTGTTGTCATCTATGTCTTCTTTTAATAATAAGAAAATCTATTTACAATCTTGTACTGGTGCAGACTCATACCAGTACACAGGCACCCACCTGCAAAAGGCTACAACCTTCTCTCATTTTCCAACTTCTACTAGAAGGGAGCTGTAACCCCCTAGCTCTTGTACTAGCCAATGTGATTACTAGTACATAGGTGTCGGCCTACAGAAAGCTACAACCTTCTCTCTTCCTCCATGGACCACGTTTCATAAATTTTTAGACTGGATTCTCTTGGTACACAACAATACACAAGAAGGCATCACTTCATCAAATTTTCATACTAGACCCATCAGACTTTGAAACTTAATTTGCATCAGCCAACATTCAGTTAATCTGAACAATCAGATCACTATCACCAGAACACTATGCTGAACCTAGAAACTTGCATCATCATTCAGAACAAGCTGCCACCTCAAAAATCATGCATCAGAATGTATATGCTACTATACTGAACCTGAACCTATGTGTATACACTTCTTCCTTTAATAAAAATTGTGTATACGTTCAAAACTATTGAAACATAAAACTTCTGAAAAAAGTATGTACCAACCAGCAATCTACTGTCAATTGATAAAGCCTTACATAGGTAGTAGCAGAGATAACCCTTCTCACTTATATAATCAATCATTTAGATATCAAACTCCTTACGCATTCAGTTTTACATTCAGATCTAAGAAGATTGCATTGATATACAACAATAAAACAATAGAACCGCTCAGATAAATCAGCCAAATCTGAAGAAAAAGGATTTTCTTTTGTATACTCTACTTGGAAGAGTAGAACCTGTGTGTACACGCGCTTTTACCGAGATGAACCAGTATACAGATATGCAAATATTGACTTATAACATTTCTTCAATTCCAGACATTATACAAACCAATATCATGACATTTAAAGAATAAAACAGTTGTACATAATCAGATCTAGCCCAACCAATATTAGATCATTCAATGATAAGTCATTTCAGGTCTCATAATCCTGATCCAACATTGAATTCAAGGTCCACATAAATATTTCAGATCAAATCACCAACATAGTCCCTGAAACATAAAATATACATCAGATAGAAGTATTCCTTAGAAACCCATTCACTTGCACACCCTGGCCTAATGATCCTCTCCTCCTTATATAGTTTTAGGCCTTTCTCAACACCTTGGACCAAGACCACTTAGGACCAATACCTTAGACCAAATACCTCGGACCAATACCCCAGATCAAATACCTTAGACCAAATACCTCAGACCAAATACCTTGGACAAAAACCTTGATTTTCCAATCTATATGTGCTTTTCCTCTTGTGAGAGTGTGCATATACGTATATGCTCTTTTTGTTCTGTGTACCAGTGTGTATACGTCATTTTGAATAAGTGGATCTGTGTATACTTCTTAAACTATTTTACATCAACCTTTGCCTTCACCTTCTTTATTCTGATCACTAGACCTTAGTTCCATCCTCTTGTTCTTCTATGTCATTCTCGTGTTACCTCTGAATATTCCTATTGTACTGTGAGTTGTCATCAAGGAGAACACTTATATCATAATGCCAACACGATGAACCATAAGAAGACGATTATACTAGATTTCATATGGAGTTTTATTGTTGATGACAGAAGAAGGGCAACGATTTCTAATATAGACTACATAAAGAAATACTTCTCCCCAAACCATCAACTTTAAATTCTTAAAGAAAATCAAGGATCTAATCATATTAAGAAATGTTCTGTTAATTCGTTATGCAACACCATTTTGTTGTAGACTATAAGGAATTTTTTTTTATTGTTTCATGTCATTCTCTTGCAAATAATTTTCAAAAGAATGTGAAGTGTACTTGCCACCATTATCAGTTCTTAGAGTGCCTATATTAAGTTGAGTTTCATTTGTAATCAAGATATGAAATTTTTTAAATACATTAACACTTGCGATTTTTATTTCAAGAGATAAACCCAACACATCCTCGAATAATCATCAATAAATGTCAGCATATATTTCTTATATAGTAGTTGCAACATGCATAGGTCCACATAAATATGAATGTATGAGGCCTAATTTTCTTGAAGTTCTACAAGTAGAAATTTGAAAAGATTGCTTAGTGTGCTTCCCTCATATACACTTAATACATGGAGTAAGTCTTCTTTTAATGTTTGGAAGCCCTTTAATTCCATATTATATCATAATTCCTATATTGTCATAATTGATATGACCATAATGAGCATGTCATAATAAACTAGAATTTATTGTCTCTGATCTTTATAAGAGACAATAAATTCCTTTTGAAATTATTGAATAAAAAGAACATCATGTAGAATATAATATGCAATTTCTGACATCTTTAATCAAATAGATTAGATCCCTAGAGGTTTAGTTTGATATTTGTCATCAAAGTAAACTACTTCATTAATGTGATCACTGAATTTTTCAAAGAAATCTCTCCTAAAGATCATATGACAAGTGGCACATGTGTCTAAGATACAATTGTCATCCCATGAAGAAAATGGTGTACTAAATATATCATCCATATTGAAATTACAATGTGCAAGAACATAATGTGCATTCTCAGATGATTTTCCTTTATCTCGAGGTGGTTGGTCTTTCTTTTCATTCATTTGTTCTCTCCTTTCACTGACTTTCTCCTAAGGAATTCAAAATTTAGCAGAAGTGTGACCAAATTAACCGCATATAAAACATTTGATAGTTGGTTTATCATTAAAATCCCTTTTTTTTATGTCTCCCTAATTATTCCCTTCCCCCCCACCCCTCCTCTATAATTTCTCCGACCACAACCTATACCACTCTTATTATTTCTCACAAACTCTTCTTGAGACTTTTGTTCTTTTTGTGCTAGACACAAAGCCTCAACATTGGGATTGGGAAGAGACTCTTTCTTTCCAAAGGCCTTCTCTCTTTTAGCAATTTTACCTACTAATTTATCAAATTCCAATTCTTTTAATTCTCCACTAGCTTGGAGAGATTCCAAGTAGTGTGAATAACCAGGCTAGAGAGATTTTATAAATTAGGCAGTAAGTTGTAAATCAACCTTAACGCGAGTATATTCAATTTCATGATTTATATCGTTAATTTCAGAAGCTAGTTTCAAAGGATCGTTATCTTTCATCTCTAGATTAAACAACTTCAATAGTAATTGAACAATCTACAATTATGAATGTGAATCATAAAGTTCTTTTAATTTTGTGAAAGTTAATTCAAATATTGTTTTACTTTGAATAATATATATGCTTACCTCTTCTGTCACAGAAGTAGAGATTAAATCATAGGGGGTGGAGAGATTTTATAAAAGAATTAAATTGTAAATCAACCTTCACACTAGTAGATTAAATTTCATGATTGATATCTTTAATTTTAGGAGCCAGTTTCAAAGGATCATTATCTTTCATCTCTAGATTAAACAACTTCAATCATAATTTAATAATCCCCAATTCTGAATGTGAATCATAATGTTCTTTTAATTTTGTGAAAGCTCCAAATGTTGTTTTACTTTGAATAATATATATGTTTATCTCTTATTCCACTGAAGTATAGAGTAGAGAACAATTATTTTTATCCTTACTTTTCCAAATTGTTGGTTTCTTTTCATCTTTAGAATTCTCTAGTTCATTGTCTCCTTTTCTGTCACAAATTCATTCCCATAGGTCATTAAATTAAAGTGTATTTTTAACTTTTTTGAGCCATTCTTGATAGTTTTCCTTTCCACATAGGACAACACCAACTAATGATACCAGTGAATTCATGTTTGTAAATAAAACTGACAGTCAAAAAACGTAGTTTCCTCCAGATAAAAAATATCAATTCAATACACATATGAGCAGCCAACCACTCACTAGTCAAATAATGAAAATCCAAACTCTGAAGCCCTTAACTAGTTGAGGGTGAAACAAGAATTTCAAGAAAAAACACCTTTCTAGTCATATACACATGAATGTGAGCATGACATCTATCAAAAGTAATGCATTTAAATTTGAAGCTACCTGTGATGCTATAGAAAACAATGCATTCGATGCTATCACCATGACCAAAACTCCAGTTATTAAGCATTATCTATAAGATCCAAATGTTGGTCAAAAAGAGAAGAAAGTCTAAACACAAATGCATCAAGTGGAGCAGACTCAAACCTATCATAAAAAAATCATCCACTTTTCGCATCCAACACAAGCCATATGGAATGGGAAACTTGTGAATGAGGGTTTTTTTTTTCACAAGACACGCTCGAAAGTCCAGAGACTGAGTTTGAAATAAGAGTGGTAGATAGGTAGCTATAGAAAAATTAAATTTATACATTCATCATCTAAAGTAATCTTATTTTTGCCACGTTTTAATATAACTTTAGATTATACTCAACTACAAAATTTTAGTAAGTCTCCCATCATTTTTGAAATCCAATGACTTACAAGACCAGACATTCAAGTAGACGTGAATTCAAGTAGAAGGCGACAAATAAGAAATTATTTATGGAATTTAATTCTCTTTCAAACAATACATACAACTATTGGCTTCTTCGTTGGTGGTAGTGTCCTCATGGCCACAACCTTGATATGTGCTCTTTCAAGGAGGAAATCATAGAGAGACTGTCTATTTTTATAACTCTTTTTTCACGAAGGCACACACACAATTCCAAAACTCCTCTCAGATGTCACTAAAAATCCTGCCACATCTTGTGTTGTTGACTACTTCTCCTCCGATGTTGGCAGTTTATTGAGCCTCAAACAACACATGGAATTTATAAATTCACTGTGGTTCTAATACCACTATCAGACAGGCCGAAAATAAGCTCCACAAAAATGAATGATATGTATTATTGATCAAACACATCATATTTATACAAATTAAAAGAAGAGTGCGATAGTTATATCGGAATAGATTCTCCATACGGGAAAAATAGTAAAAATATCTAATAATAAACTAATCCTATTAATGTACAAAATCTCAAAGGACTAGTTTGATATCTCTTAGCTTAGATTGATTTTGATAATGAAATATCCAAATCCTCCATCGTACATGTTTCTACTTTCAACTCAGAAAAGAAACATGGAAGTGTTGTTGTGAAAAAGGTAAAAAGTGTATTGATGCATTACAGATCTTGTTCTATGGGAAATATAATATCATATTTCTATATTCAAGTAGTAATTTCCTTTCGCTAGTTATTATTATTATTATTACTATTATTATATATGCAATCTGAAACTGAAATACATATTCCCTTGAAAGAAGTTGCAAAGTTAATACTTGGTCTTTGCAGTATGTCAAAGAAATATGGACGTGTTGTTGTGAAGAAGGTAATAGTGTTAAATTGGACCCGGGGGGGGGCATTTTTTAACCAAAATCTTGTCTTTGGGAATATATATCTCTTTTTATATTCAAAGTAGTATTGTCTTTATTTATCTATATATATATATATATAATATATATTATCATATAATTTCTTTTAATTTAATGCATAATTGCAATGTGAAACTGAATAACATATTCTTGGAAGGAGTTGCAGAGCTAATACCTAAGTTCTGCAGTATGTCAAAGGAATGTGGCATGTTTGTTGTGACGAAGTAATAGGTGTGATTGATGCATACCATATCTTGCTTCTTCTAGGCAATATTCAAATTCATCTTCTCTATTCAATTATTCTATTATCTATGGCTATTATATTCAAGTATTACTAAAATATTTACTATTATATATATATATATATATTAATATTTATTTATCATATATATATTATATTATATATATACGTTCTGAATGAAGTGGAGAGGGTTGCAGAGCTAATAATAGACCTCTGCAGTATATGGATTGGCAGTTCTAACTCGGTGGAAAAAAGTTACTCTTAATGGGTTTTGGTGTGTCTCCTAAATGTGAATTTGTGGAGTGAAAAATCCAGTATCAATATGATTGTTTAATTTCATCAATTAAATAGTCAACCTGAATTTATAATAACTTGCTTCCTCTATTGTAGGTAAATGAGATACATAATTTTAGGTCTAGAAATTCCTTGGATTTGTGATAATATTAATAACAAAGTAATAGTTTTTTTTTAATTTCATTGGAAAGATTTTAAAAAATTCCAAGTTTGACTTTTGAAATCACTTTTCCAATACTTGAATACCATGGATTTATCATCATCATAGATTTATGATCACTTTAACTACAACAAGATATTAATTTTCAATAAATATCATTAAACACCCAATTTTGTTAATATAAAAGAGAATTTTATGAACTTTAATTACAAGAACATATTAATATTCATCAAATGCTCAATTTTATTAATAGAAAAGAAAATATTACATAAATTGTTATTACATAATAAATGAGAACCTAAAATAACGAATCGAACTCTAAAACTGATGACCATATATCATGGATGCACTCAGTGAAATTTTAATTTATTGATCGTTTCATTACTACCTTTAAAATACATAACCCTAAAATTGATGAACAGATCAGAGATTTGTCCATGGAAATTTGAAAATATTTATTATTCATTTCATGATACATCATCGAGAATAGACCAGACACAATTACCATAGCATTTAACGAAGGATTTAGAGAACTAGTTAACAAAGGGCTTAACGATTACTTTTACTAAATCTAGTCAATATCAACATTTGACAAAGAGATTTTTGATTCCGTTAGTGACAAAAGTTGTTCTACTACATTTGACAAAGAGATTTTTGATTCCGTTAGTGACGAAAGTTGTTCTACTACAGATGATAGGTGCAATTATGTGAACACCATAGTTTAAGAGTTTAATCATGTCTTTTTTGGTGCAACTTACATCCACATGAGCATTATGATCCACCTACTCGCATTGATATATCCAATTACTAGAATCGATGTGACTAGGGCAAGTGCTACAAGTATATGGTTTCCCCTTTAAGGCACCGATCACAAGTTTTAGTTTGTGATTTGTGTGCCCATCGAAGTGCAATATTGTAGGGAGGGCCATACACAAGGGATGAAACCTTATAAGATGATATATATTCCTTCCAAAAACCTTTTGCAACTCCTTAAGAGATCATATAATATTCATCATTGTTCCCTATAATCATCAAATCATCAACATAGACAACTAGATATAAAATTGATCCTCCAACCTTCTTAACAAAAAGAGTTGCATCATCTAGGTAAAATTGTTTATAATTCAACTTAAGAATATGCTCAGTTAGTTTTTCATACCATGCACATGGTGCTTGTTTCAAACCATACAAAGACTTCATTAGTTTTCTTACCTTTCGTTCTTTACCTTTGACAAAAAAATCCTCTGGTTGAAATATGTAAACATCTTCCTTCAAATATCTATTTAGGAATATTTTTTTACATCCATATGATGAATTTTCCATCCTTTTTGTGCTTCAATAGATAACAAGGTTCTAATAGTGACCCATTTAGCTATAGGAGTAAATGTTTACCTGTAATCAACACCTTGCTTTTTTGCATATCCCTTTGCCACAAGCCTTTCCTTGTGCTTCTCAAGTGAGCAATTAGCTTTATAATTAGTTTTATAAACCCAATTTCAACCAATGAGTTTGATGCCAACAGGAGGATCCACCAACCTCCAAGTACCATTTTTAGTGAGAGCATCATATTCCTTTTTCATTGCATATTTATCTTCATTAAAACTAACTTCTTCAAAATAAGTAGGCTCACTATCAATAGAAAAAATTATCTCCAGAATCATGAGAGTAGTTACCAAAAGAACTTCCTGTCTCAAAATCATCATATTTTCTTATAAATGTTTTGATACGAGTTGATCTTTGTGGCAGTTTCTCAACTTATGGAAATGTTTTCTCATCTTGTGGAGTAGATTCTTCTAGAACACAAGCACTTACTGTCCCTAGAAACACTTCTATCATCCAAATTTTCTTCAGCATAACCATCATCATCATTGAGAGGAAAATTTATTGAAGGAAAACCCATAGACTAATCTAGAATGGGAATCCCGCCTTTAGGATGTGGAATATTATTATCGTATTCAAAATAAAATTTCTTGGACATAAACTTTTCCTAAATGATTGAGTTGTCTATCAATGGTGGATGTATCTTTATTTGATTCAAGAAAAACTACATCTCCTGATAAAATAAACTTCTTATTTTCTTTATCATATAACTTGTATGGCTTAGAAGTATTGGAATATCCCAAAAATATACATTTTATGCTTCTTGCACGCAACTTGTTTCTTTGTTGCTTAGGAATCAAAGCATAACATTGAGAACCAAAAAATTTGAAATATTGAACAATAGGAAGACGATTATACCACATTTCATATGGAATTTTATTGTTGATGAAAAAAGGACAACAATTTCTAATATAAGTTGCACAAATCACTACTTCTCCCCAAAACAAGAACTTTACATTCTTAAAGAACATCAATGATCTAACCATATTAAGAAATGTTCAGTTCATTCATTCTGCAACACCATTTTGTTGTAGATTATAAGGAAATTTTGTTTGGTGTTTGATGTCATTATCTTGCAAATAGTTTTCAAAAGAATGTGAAGGATCCTCACCACCATTATCAGTTCTTAGAGTGCCTATATTAAGTTGAGTTTCATTTGTAATCAAGATATGAAAATTTTTAAACACATTAAACACTTGTGATTTTTCTTTCAAGAGATAAACCCAACACATCCTCAAATAATCATCAATAAATGTCAGCATATATTTATTAACATTAGGAGTTGCAACAAGCATGAGTCCACCTAAATCTGAATGTATGAGACCTAATTTTCTTAAAGCTATAAAATTACAACTTTGAAAAGACTATTTACTGTGCTGCTTCCCTAAAATACAAGCATTACATGCAGTAAGTTTTCATCAAATTGTTTGAAGCCCTTTATTTCCCTATTGTCTCCTAATTATTGTATTGTCATAATTGATATGACCATAATGAGAAAGCCATAAGAAACTGGAAGACAAAGCATCATTTTGCTTAATTAAACAAGTATTATTCAATGCAATGGATGACATACCTTTCAACTTTAAGTTTGTATTCTTCGACACCAATCATAATAGTTTCATTATCATATGCTCTTTGAATCTCTATTGTAACATCAAATATATGTATTAAATTCCCATCTTGTTGGATTTGTAAAAGAGACAATAAATTCCTTTGAAACTATGGAATAAAAAGAACATCGTGTAGAATATAATATCCAAGTTTTGGCATATTTAATCGAGTAGATCTGATCACTGAAGGTTTAATTTGATATTTATCAACAAACTAAAATATTCCATCAATGTGATCATTGTATTTTTCAATGAAATATCTCCTAAAGGTGATATGACAAGTGGCACATGTGTCTAAGATCCAATTGTCATGCCATGAAGAAAATGATGTGCTAAAGACATAATCCGTATTGAAATTACAATGCGCAACAACATAATGTGCATTCTTAGAAGAGTTTCCTTTATCTCAAGGTTTTTGGTCTCCATTTTCATTCATTTTCTCTCTCCTTTCACCATTAGCAAAAGTGTGACAAAATTTATGACATCTAAAACATTTGATAATTGGTTTATTATTAAAATTACTTTGTTGTCTCACTCCCTAATTATCCCCTTCCCGCCCCCCCCCCCCCCCCCCCCTCCGTGCTCTACAATTTCTCCTACCATGACCTTTGTCACTTTTTTTTTCTAGTAGACTTTCTTGAGGCTTTTGTTTTTTTGTGCTAGACACAAGCCTCATTGGGATGGGAGAGGACTCTTTCCAGGTATTCTCTCTTTCAACAATTTTACTTAGTAATTTATCAAAGTATAATTGTTTTAATTGTCCACTAGCTTGGAGAGATTCCAAGTAGTGTGAATAACTAGGGTAGAGAGATTATATAAACACAATAAGTTGTAAATCAACCTCAACACCAGTAGATTCAATTTCATGATTGATATCTTTGATTTCATAATCTAGTTTCAAAGTATCATTATCCTTCATCTATAGATTAAACAACTTCAACAGTAATTGAATAATCTCAAATTATGAATGTGAATCATAAATTTCTTTTAATTTTGTGAAATATTCAAATGTCGTTTTACTTTGAATAATATATATGCTTACCTCTTCTATCACTGAAGAAGAGATTAAAGCATAGGGGGTAGAGATATTTTATAAAGGCAGTAAGTTGTAAATCAACCATAACACTAGTAGATTAAATTTCATGATTGATATCTTTAATTTCATAAGCTAGTTTCAAAGGATCATTATATTTCATCTCTAGATTAAACAACTTCAATAGTAATTAAATAATCTCCAATTTTGAATGTGAATCAGAAAGTTCTTTTAATTTTGTGAAAGCTTCAAATGTTGTTTTACTTTGAATTATATATATGCTTACCTCTTATGTCACTAAAGTAGAGATTAAAGCATAGGCATTTGTATCCTTACAATGCAAAATTTTTAGTTGATTTTCTTCTGCAGGCTGCTCTCATGATGGAAAATTTTAGGGGCTAATATTCGCAGGTGGGTTGATCCTCCATGATTTTTCCAAAATAAAGACTTGCCAATTTCCAGTTTTATATAAAAATTATTTGCCCAAATTTTATAATATAAAATTAGTTTACCTTAAAATTGAACATTATATAGAAATAATATATAAAATCATTTTAAATTTGAATAATTTTACAAAACAATCAATAAACACTTTATAGTTTCAATATTAGGGACTAGTGAGATTCTTCAATGCTTTTAAACTTCAAGATAATTTTTCATCCTTAAAATTTTCCCTGGCTATGGTTCATTGTCTCCTTTTCTTTCACAAATTCCTTCCCATAGGTCATTAAAAATAAGTGTGTTTTTACCTTTTCTAAACCATTCTTGATAGTTTTCCTTTCCACTTAGGACAACACCAACTAATGATACTAGTGAATTCATGTTTGTAAATAAAATTGACAGTCAAAAAATGTAATTTTGTCCATATAAAAAAATATCAATCCAATACACATACCAGCAACCAACCACTCACTGGTCGAACAATGAAAATTGAAATGTTGAAACCCTTAACTACTTGCTAGTGAAACATTAATGTTAGGCAAAAACACCTTTGTAGTCATATACATAGGAATGCCAATATGACATCTACAAAAAACAATGCATTTAAATTTGAGGCTAATTGTGACGCTATAAAAAAATAACGCATTTGATGCTATCACCATGACCGAAACTCAAGTTATTAAGAAGTATTTATAAGATCTAAATGTTGGTAAAAAAGAGAATAAATTCTGAACACAAATGCATCAAGTGGAACAAACTCATGCCTATCATCAAAAATTCATTTACTTTTCGCATCCAACAAAAGCCATATGGAATGGGAAACCTGTGAACCAATTTTTTTTTTTACAAGACACGCTCAAAAGTCCAAAGACGGATTTTGAAACAAGAGTGGTAGATAGGTAGATATAGACAT
>APFE030852575.1:0-12063 GCA_000404065.3 Pinus taeda
TATGGTTTTTTTTAAATGAGTTATTGCTCCTTAAAGACCGCTGCAAAGCATAGGACTTAATTAACATTCACTCACGGCGTTTCAGAGTTTGGTGACTTCTTTCATTTTCAAGTTGCCCCTATATCCCGCTCGATACGTTTAAGTCTCGCAATTGAAGCGATTTCGATAAATAAATTTATTGCCTTTACGACGACCTGGGCAAGTCCTCTCCCAATGTCTTCTATATATATCTATCTATCTTTGTGTTACCAAACATCATAACAACTGTGAGGGACGTTTGCGTTTCAATTAAGAGCGCAGAAATGGATCATCATGCTCTCTGCAACATCATCATGCTCTCTCTTATATTCGCACCCTCTCTTCTTGCTGCTGCTTCTGATCATTCAACCTGGAAGCCATTGGAGGAGGAGGAGGGTCACCATGAAGGGGACTTGGACGCTCTTCTGTCCTTTAAAAAGCATATCAAAACCGACCCAGCGGGAAAGCTGCGCAACTGGACAGTTCAGAATTCAAAGCAGCTATGCTCCACCTGGTATGGTATTCGCTGCACTCAACACTCTCGAACAGTTATTGCCATAATACTTCCTGTTTCCATAATCGATCTGGAGTATGAACCTTATTATGTGGGGGATCCTAAATACCAACTGGGAGGTACCCTCTCCCCCTCTCTTGGCAGCCTTTCTTCATTACAGACGTTGATTCTTTGTGGCAATAATTTCACAGGAGTGATTCCAACTGAACTCGGGCAGCTTCAAGCCCTCATATTACTTAACCTCAACTTTAATCACATGCTTGAAGGATCTATTCCAGTTTCATTGTCTAATTGCACAACCCTTCGATGGATCGACCTTTCATCGAACTGGTTCTTGAATGGGACGATGCCATCTGAGATTGGTCATCTACTCCACTTGGAACATCTCGACTTCTCTTGGAATCATCTGAGTGGAAGTATTCCAGCTTCATTGTCTAATTGCACAGCCCTTCGATGGATCGACCTTTCATATAACCACATGTTGAATGGGACGATGCCATAAGAGTTTGGTCGTCTAGTCAACTTGGAACATCTCGACTTGCATTGGAATGGTCTGAGTGGAAGTATTCCAACTTCTCTGAGCAACTGCACATCGCTTCAAGAGTTGTGGCTTGGAGGAAAATTTTTCAATCGTTCAATCCCTTCCGCTTCTGTTTGGGGTTTGATGAGAAGTCTATCCGTTATTGACTTATCCAACAACCAGTTAAGTGGTCACATCCCTCCGACTCTGGGCAATCCTAATCGGCTGTCGTCCATCTACCTTAGTGGTAACCAATTAAGTGGAGGAATTCCAGCGCTCCGCAATTGTACCCGGCTATTGTACATGGACCTTTCAAGAAACAACATCAGTGGAATAATTACAGCGGAATTGGGGTTTCTACAGCAGCTACAGACCCTAGATTTACATTCTAACAAATTGGAGAACATTATTCCTCCGGCGCTGGGAAACTGCTCGTCCCTCTGGTCTTTATCTTTGGGGAACAATCGATTGTCCGGCAGCCTACCACCTGAGTTGGGTAAATTGAGGGAGCTCACTTACCTTTCAATCTATGGACTATGTGATACTCCTCCGTTCGATGATCCTTATCCGGATTATAATTGTGCTCGTGGCAATATTTCAGGTTCTATCCCTTTTGAAATTGGAAATTGCAGTAATCTCTCTTTTCTGGATCTCCATTCAAATATGCTCACGGGGCCCATACCTGAAACCATTACAAGATTAAAGAAGCTTACATTTCTTGACCTCAGTACCAACCAGATCACGGGTACAATTCCTCAGGAAATATGAAAGCTCCAATCCCTTCAATTCTTGTTCTTATTTTCAAACAACTTAACTGGACATATTCCAGATAACATAGGTCACTTAACATTTCTTAATTACCTAGAATTGAGTAGGAATAATATGTCAGGCAATATTCCTTTTCATAAATTCAGTGGATTGACTTCACTACAATATTTGACTTTATCATAAAACAACTTTACCGGGAACATTCCTAGAGCCATAGGAAATCTCAAAGCTTTGATAAACATGGATATATCCAATAATAATATTAGTGGGAGGATTCCTAAAACTATAGAAAAGCTCATATCTCTTTCTCTTAGAGATATATCAAAAAATTCATTTAGTGGAGTTTTAGGTAATATAAACTTTTCAAACTCTTTAATGTTTTTTTCAGCTCACTCTAACCGTTTTTCTGGAACTTTTCCAATGTCTTTGGACATGTGTGAATGTTGGATTTAAGGAAAAATCAATTAGAGGGTGAGCTCCCTCAACATATTGGAAATTTTGGAAACTTAAAAGTGCTAAGTGTCAGTTATAATAATTTCCATGGTGGTATTCCTAAATCAATCACAAATCTCACCAACCTACAAGTGTTGGATTTATCCAACAACAAATTCAATGGAGAAATACCCTTTCATCTTGAGAGACTCGAGGGATTTACAATCAATGTCACATCTTCAAGGATTGGAGATGAGATTTATGTGCCATTTTCCATTATCATTAAAAGAAGTGAATATACTCTCACATATTTGCTTGCTACAAATACAATAATTGACATGTCAAGCAATAATTTTACAGGAGGAATCCCTGCAAGCATAGGGAATCTATGTAGCTTGAGATTGTTGAATTTATCAGGGAACCAATTGGAAGGACAATTTCCTGCATCACTTAGTAACATATCTACTTTGGAGCAGTTGGACTTGTCCAAAAACAAGTTGACAGGAAAGATTCCTCAAGAGCTCTCTAAATTGTCAATGTTGGCAATTTTTGATGTTTCCTATAATAGCCTATGTGGCTTAATCCCAACAGGAACACAATTTTCTACTTTCAATGTAGCATCATTTCAAAAGAATAAGTGTTTACAAGGGTTTCCTTTAAATTCTTGCAATGTAAAGAAAGCACCCATGGGAGAAGGAAATAGCAGTAAGAGTAATCATATCAAAGTGGGATGGATAAATCATTTGGATGAAAAATGTCATTATTAGCATTAGCTATGGGAGTTGGGATTGGATTTGGAGGAGTGGTTGCTATGTTTATATTGTGGGAAAGAGCTAGGCATTGGGTGTTGGGTTTACCCCCCAATAGAGCACAAGCTTTCTATGGAGAATATCGATTCCCCATATAAAAAGAATGTAAAGACATTTTGGTTTGTATTGGAATATTTCAGAATAAAGATGATTTGTTTTCTATGAAGAATATCCATTCCATACATATAAATAATGTAAATATGATTTGTTTTCTATGGAGGATATCCATTCCTTACATAAAAAGAATGTAGAGATGTTTTGGTATGTGTATTTGAATGTTTCAAAATAAAGAGACTTTATTTTCTATTTGAACCTTTCAAAATAATCAATATATGATAAATAAAATAGCCTATAACATATCTAGAATATTATGAGAAAGGCTATATTTTTTTAATATGAATTGTTTAGAAAATCAATAACTGCACATGACCAAACCAAATTCTCTCAAATATCACAATAATCTCCAATTTTCATAAAAAACCACCATCATAAATTATCTACTTAATATTAACTTAACCAAAAAACAAACTACAAAACATAATTATCTTAATATATATGTAACCTTTAATATCATAATAACTTTTCATTAATTTTCAAATAAATATAAAAATTAATAAATTAAAATTTATAATAATATTTCATTATTTGTATAAATAAAAAATATAATATCATTTTAATATAATATTCTAACATTGTTTTATTATTTTATATTTGCTGAGTGATTACCATTATTGAACTTACTCTCTCCTTTGCTGCCATTATTGTTATTAATTTTTAAAATAAATTTAATTTAAAACAGAATTGTTCCCAAAAATATTACTACAATATTAACGAACAAAATGCTTTACATATGCTTTAATTTTCTTTATGCAATTGCCAACATATACTTTGTTGCACTCAAAACATTATATCTGTTAAGTTTTTCATTGATATTTACGATTCATTTTTAGTTGTTGTGATGAGAATGTAATTTTAAAAATGTTAGAAAATTTTTATTTTTTTTACCTTTAAAAATATTAATTATATATTTATAATTAAAATTAAATTTTTTTAATTCAAGATTTGGAAATTCAGTGATTTAATTGTATTATATTGGTAATTAGTGGAATTATTATTTATGTTTTTCAATATTATATTAATAAACTATAAAAAATTATTTTAAATATATATAAATAGAAATTAATTATTTATATTATATTATGTTTTTATTTAGATTATGTAAAATTTTTAAGAGTTTTTTTTTTAATTATTTGATTTTTAATACCATAAATAATAGAACTGTGTTTTAATAATTTAGTTAAAGGAAATTTAAATATAAAGAATAGTCATATATTACATTATGTAATATGTTATAATACAAATTAATATAATATTACAAATAACTAAAATTATTACTATTCAATATAAATGAAGTTAAACATTTGGGCTAAATGAAGTTAAATATTTGGGTTAAATGAAGTTAAACATTTGGGTTATACCAAAATATAATGTGAATAAGAAAATTAAAAAAGAATATTGAATATTACTTATTCATATATAAGTAGAGATCTTTTAAACACCAAGAGGATCTATTTCTTAATTTGTTGTTTATTCATCTTGGTGTTAAACAGATTTAGAATTAAAATAAATCTATATTAATTAACTTTTCAATAAAATAGTAAATTAAATTAAAATATAATGTTTTTTCCTTAAAACATAAAACAAAGTGTTATAGAGTCTAGATGCAATTCTAGATGGAAAGATAATATTTCAAATTATAATTTTTTACATTTTTTTTGTCAACTAAATTACAAGACCATGATAACCAAACACTCATAAAATTTATGAATTAAATAACTATCTTCTAAAACTTTCTAAAGAATAACTAATAATACAAAAATATTCTAAAATAATTGCAAACAATAATTAGTAACAAAAGTAATAAAGAGAATTATGGAATGAACAAGTACCAACTGATATATTATAGAAAACCCTAATACATGTTTATATGGTTCGTTGGTATGTAGCTAATAAGTCTTCCATCTACCTAATACTTAGGATAAATAACTAGGATAATCTCGAACTTATGTTATAAGTAGGTAGATTTTCATTCATAAGATATCAAAAATATTTTGGCTCTAAAATATGTTTTAAAATAGATTTTGAATATAAACTCTTATCGTGTTTTTTTTTTTTGTAAATTGGTCTACTCCTATTATTATACAAAAAGATTACATCGAGGCTGGCCTAAAAAACTCTCCATACTGAGATGGATTTAGCAGGACTTTGACACTGGAGGGTGAAACTTCCCATGAATCTGACTTGTCCAACAAACTCTTGATGACTAAAAGATAGACAATTTGACACAGACCAGAACCAACTGAAAGACAGACAATTTTGACACAAACCAAAACCAACTGTCCCAGAATTTATCCAGAGAGTTATACAAATAGAGATAGAGCAGCAAACATAGTCGTAATTGAAAACCGATTCCGACCTGAACAGAGCTAAGCCATAGCATGAGCTTATCAAAAACTGTCAAACAAAGAAGGCGGTGAACTGAAATCATCGAACATACATCATAGAGCAACAGAAATGACCACCTGGGGCCATAGCTGGACCAAAACGACGAGGAGGCAATCTCATACGTCCACGGAGGTAGAAGGTTGCTCCTCAACGATCCTGCATCCATACTGGTTTGACGCACTCGAGTCTGTATATGGAGCGTCGTCTTTAGCTAGCTCGCTTGGACCCGCAACAGCACCAGGGGCCTCTGCAGGCTAAATTCTTTGACAATGAACAGGAGAAGGTTGCCTGTGCTCCGCAAAGACTTCTAGAGGAGCTGCGTTATCGCACTTTTCAATCCTAACAGACACAAAGTAGGTAGAGTTATCCAGGGAACAGGGGAAGCGAAAGCGGGTTGAGGGATGAGAGCTGTGCGAACATGCCGCTGCACGAGCCTGTCCTCTGCCTCTTCCCCGGCCTCGCCTTGCACCATGAGAGTCAATTTCTTCGGAGGAGGATTCCGTGGTGTGATAGGAGCGCTACGGGATAGCCCTTCCTCTCGAGCCTCCCCGAGACCCGCCCCTTCTGCTAATGAGCCTAGAGGCACAGAGAGCCGAGGAACTGTGCGCAGAGGCTTACTGACTGACAGGGGCACAAAGTGCCACAGAGGCGAGGCTTTTGGGACACAGAGGGGCAAGGTGAGAATTGACACAGAGAGCCAACAAGGGATGTCAACAGAAGCAACGAGGGGCGCGGGGATAACACTCAGAAATTGATGCTTACAGACGGGAGAGCCAAAGCTAGGGACCTTGTGCTGGAGAATACTATTCCCAAAGGAAGAGACCGAGGCCTTTTGTGCTGAGGGCCGAGGCCTAAACCTCTGAGACCACTACCAA
The DNA here is from genome assembly GCA_000404065.3 of Pinus taeda. Lineage (NCBI taxonomy): Eukaryota > Viridiplantae > Streptophyta > Pinopsida > Pinales > Pinaceae > Pinus > Pinus taeda. The sequence continues at coordinate 6,442 of APFE030852575.1, forward strand.
GACCCGAGAACCAACAGCGACCAGAACAAACAATGCATCCAAAGCCGAGACATCAAATAATACATATCCAGTGGAGGCTGGCTCTTAAAATACCACAGGGTGGCGCCCCAAGCGATGATCATACCACAGCAGACGGTCTGCAATCCGAGCACCGGAGAAACGAATCGCGAGAGAGCCATAATGCTGCAGACGGCGAGTTGTAGGGATGAGTTAAAGACCTCATTCAATTTAACATGACGGGGGTGGCAGGCCCGTCAATTATCCTTACAGGTGGCAGATCTGGGCTGCCACTTGCCCAGTGGGAATGCCGCCACTGTACTGCCCCCATTAATATTCACCCGCAGCCGGGAACTGATAATCCTGAAGCACCAGAGAATGGCATTCCTGTTGGAGTTGTAGATCCACTGAGTCATTGAGAGTGCCTGAGTAAGGAGGGAGTTGCAGGTCAACCCCTTGGTTGGCCAATCTATCTGCTACCTTGTTGGCTGTACGCCTTACATGCTTGAAAATGATGTTGTGGGGTCGCCGGAGCCTTTCCTCCAGAATTTCGAGCCTACTAAGCAATCTCCAAGTGGAAGCTATTTTGGCTGCTGAGGTGCCTGCTTGAATTCTAGTAGCCGCATTGATGAGGATCAAGGAGTCTCCCTCTACTTCTAGCGGGTAGAAATTATGTTGATCGGCAGTGCATATCCCTTTCCACAAGCCTTCCAATTCCGCAACATTGTTGGTATCTTTGCCAATCGAACCATAGTGTATATGCTGAACTACTCCTCTGTCATTTCTGATTACTCCTCCATAGCCTGTCGGCCCAGGATTTCCTTTAGCTGCTCCATCAAAGTTCAATTTCAAAAGAGGAGATTGTAGGGGGGGACCAATGCAAGGGGGAGACGGACTTGGAAGTGGGACGAGAATTGTCAAGAGGTGCGCAGGATAAGTTAAGATTCCAGGAGTTCAAGATGAGCTGCTCTTGAGGGGAGTCCGGCCAGTCAGTATCTAGCCATGATCAAAGCGCCAGAGTTTCTTGGAGATTTTGCTTTAAGAGGGGCTAGAGAATTTCTACAGGTCGTCTACTATTGTTGAAGGCTCTATTGTTCCGTTCCTTCCATAAAATCTAGTAAAGAAACCCTGGAATGGGGTTCCATAAATAATTCAGAATGGGGCTATGATAAGGGTGCTTGGGCCAAGCTCTTAGAGTGATTGTTATGTCCCCCTGCCGAACTCCTGCTCTTTTGTTACATTGGTCGACTTGCTCCCAAAGCTGAGCAACGAGAGGACAAGTCTCCATGAGATGCAGGATGGTTTCCGAGTGAAGAGTGCAATTGGGACATCTTGAGGGACCTATGAAGCCCCTTCTTTGTAGATTATCCCAAGTTAAGATGCGTCTCTTACTTAAGAGCCAGAGAAAGGTAGATACCTTGGGCCAGAGTCTGGACTGCCAGATGTGATCCTAGAGCCGATCCGTAGCTGTATTGCTATGAGCATAGCGTAATATGTAAGCTTCTTTGGTAGTGAAGGTACCTTTTGTAGTGTATCCCCACCTCAGTTTGTCCTGCTGATTTGAATGCTTGATTTTCTTATGACTTAGCTCCTGTTCGGTTTCTGTATATGTCTCTCCATGCCAATCAGTCTGCCAGGAGCTTGCGGGTTTCCATTGTGGAAGTCTTGAAGCGTTTGCTGCTGCAAGAACTGAGAGACATTAGTGAGATTGGCATGCTGCATATAATTCTGCCAGATAGGTTTATGAAAGATCGAGGCAAGTTTTGGTAACTGCTACCATGAATCCTCCCAAAATCGTGCCGAGTTCCCTGAGTGAATTTCCCCAAAGTTGTTCTCTTGGATGAAGGCGCTGTGAATTTTGGCAGCGTTCCAAATCATGGAGCCTGTGATACTAGGACTGATTCTGATTAGTTCATCCCATTGACTTTCGGGCACATATTTGGCTTGCCACAGCTTCGCCCAGGGAATGTGTGGCTTCACTAACCAATTCCACCATATCCTTGCTCCCATAGTGCTATTGCTTTGTAGAGGATCCCGTAGTCCTAGTCCACCGTTGGATTTCGGCTGGCAGACTTCTGTCCATTTAACAAGGGCCCATTTCCTGTTGAGCCCCATGGAGCCCCATAGAAAACTCCTTTGAAGGTTACGAATCGCTTTAAGAACCCATCTAGGAGCCGCCAATATAGAGAAGAGATACAGAGGCATAGCTTGTAGGATGGATTTAATCAAAATGAGTCGACTAGCTATGTTGAGCGATCGAAATGTCCATGAGGAAAGTCTGGCTTCCAATTTATCCAACAGCATACGCCAAGACGCATGCTTAAGGGCAGAGACCATGAGAGGAGCGCCCAAATATTTGGAGGGAAGCACAGCAATGGAGAATCCAAGGATCTGAGCAATGTTTTTTTGAGTGGAGACAGGGATATTGAAGAAGAATAGTTGGGATTTGGTGGCATTGATCGAGGTGCCGGAGGCTTCAGAGAAAAGCGAGAGCAGGGCTTTAAAGGCTTTGGCTTCTAGGGAAGAGGGGTGACCAAAGAGCATCGTGTCGTCAACAAACTGTTGATGTGATAAGGGATGGAGTCCATGGAGCGCTATGCCTTTGATCGCTTGAGAAGAAACAGCATGGTGAAGGAGGCGGCTGAGTCCTTCCGCCATGAGAACAAAAATGAAGGGGGATAGGGGGTCCCCTTGACGAATGCCTCTCGACGGGCGAACGGGCAAAGATGGAGAGCCATTGAGGAGAACCGAGAAGCAGGGAGAGGTAATAAGATTCATTATCCAGCGGGTCCAGGTGGCATTGAAGCCGAAGGCTAACAGCATTTGATGGATATATTCCCAACTGAGTTTGTCGAAAGCTTTGGAAAGATCAAGCTTCAGTATCATACCTGGTTTTTTTAGAATTTTTAAAGAGTGGCTCACCTCGTTTGAAAGAATAATGCCATCCATTATCTGACGCCCTTCAACATATCCCGTCTGTTCCGGAAGGATGAGAAGAGGTAGAAGAGGTTTGAGCCTATTTGCCACTACTTTGGATATAAGTTTGTAGATGACATTACAGAGAGCAATCGGCCTGTATTTATCTGGCGTGTTTGATTCCTCCCCTTTGGGTACCAGAGCAATGAAAGTTGAATTAAGGGAAGGTAGGAGCCAGTGCATAGATCGAGATTCTTCCACTAATTCCCAAACTTCGGTGCAGATCAATTCCCAGAATTCATGAAAGGAATTGGAGGTGAAGCCATCCGGTCTAGGAGCCTTACCATCCTTTAGCTGAGCCATGGCCTCTTCTACTTCCTGCATGGAGACTTGTTGTAATAGATTTTGATTATGATCTTCTGTGATTATTTTGGGAATGTGCTGCGTGACAGATCTTATGGCTGATGATCTACTTCCTGTTTGTTCTTTTAGCGCTTCCTGGAAGTATTCTTTGAATTCCTTTTCAATATCTTCATGCTTTTCTAGTCTCTCCCCTTGAATGTTATTAATGAAGGCAATATTGTTGTGCATTCGTCGTTGAATGGTGGATTGATGAAAAAAATTTGTGTTCTTTTCCCCTTCTTTTAGCCACCTTATTCTGGATTTTTGGCGCCAAAGGATTTCCTCTTGTAGCCTTCGAGCTTCTATGTTTGTCCAGAGGGATTGCTCCTTGTCTGCCAGTTCTTATGTTCTTCCCTCTAGGATAATGGTTTGCTGTAGAGAACACATATTCTGCTCCAATGTTTTCCTGGTTTCCAGAATGTTGCCAAATTGGGTTTTATTCCAGACTTTGAGCACTTGCTTGAGGTGTCTGAGTTTCTGTTGAAATTGGAACATCTTTGCGCCTGCTAGGGGGGTGAAGGATTTCCACGCAGCTCGGACTAGTTCTTTGAAGTCAGGATGAGTGAACCAGAAGGCCTCAAAGCGAAATGGACGATTTCAATGTATACCTACACATGTCCATTGAAGCATTATGGGCCAGTGATTAGAGCCGCCTTGAGGTAGAATGGAGGCGTGAAAATCTCCTCCCAAATGTATGGCATTGTCTGAAATAAGAAAACGATCTAGCCTAGAAGCAATATTATGTGTTCCCCTACGTTTGTTTGTCCAGGTGTACATGCCATTTGAGGTTTGAATGTCCATGAGCTGATTGCTTTGAATGAACTATTTGAATCCTGTGCTATCATCTTCTAACTTCATGCGCCCTCCCTTTTTTTCCCCTAGATTCGTGATGATGTTGAAATCTCCCCCGCTGATCCATAGAGGGTACTGTCTGTTAGAGTTAAGAGCTGTTAGTGCATCCAACACTTCTAATTTTTGATGTAAATCTTGCGGGAAGTAGGTGTTGGTGAGAAGACCGTGCAGATCCGTCCCTATGAGATGAAATGAAGCTTGGATGAAACAATGTGTGGCATGAAAATCTTGAAGCATAAGGATCTGCGGATTCCAGACTATTGCTAGTCCACCGGAGGCCCCTACCGCATCTATTGAGACTAAGCGACTGCCGTTCCATGCTTTTTTGAGGATCCTTTCAAGGGACGCATTATTACTTTTTGTTTCTTGTAGAAAAATGATGGCTGGTTTCTCTAACTGAATCATGTTTTTTAACATTCTGTGTTTTGAGGGGCTATTGAGCCCACGCATATTCCAGGAGATAAGCTTCATGAGGAACAGTGGGGTTGGGGCTTGTAGAACTTCATCAGCTTGGGGAATCTCCCTGATTCCATTAATATTTCTCCTATAATGATGGTTCTTTGCAGATCGGTTTTGCACCCTCTTTTCTTTGTTTCTTTTAGGATTTTCTTTCCATCCCATGGACTTCTTTCTTGTATGCCTAGACATTTATTATGTTGAGCTTTGATGAGAACACCTTCCAATCGATCTATTTCCCATGGAGGTATTGAGTTGTACTCTTTCTGCTTGCATGCTATTTCAAGTTTGAGAATATCCAGTCCTTCCAGACTCACAGTCTCTGGGTCTTCCTCCATTGTTATAGGGATGTTCTGGTGATCCTCTGGGACCCCATCTTGTAAACTGAGTGTTAAATCTGCATCAAGATCCATTGCTGATGGTTGCATGTCAGCTTCTGAAGCTTGCATTTTCAATTCCGAGGAGAGAGGGAGGTTGGAGGGCGTGGAGGAGGATGGAGCCAGGGTATTTTTGAGATGCTGGGAGGAAGATGGGCGAGATGGGGAAGCCTGAGAGTCATTCAGATGCTTATCTGAGGGATCTTGAGGGGTAAGAATTTGAAATCTGTTTTGGGTTTCATCCTTTTTGGGAGTAGACGGTGCAACATAATGTTTTTTGGCGTGCCTACGGCGATTGGGCACCTTGGTGAAGCCTTCAGAATCTTTGTTAGCCTCGTTATCAGGAGATTTGATCTGAATGTTCAGGGGACAGTCCCTAAAAAGATGGCCATGTTCATGGCATTTGCGGCATCGAAAAGGGATGTGCTCATAGTTTAATGGTTGAATCCACTCAAAATCATCATGGAAGAGACTTACCGAGTCTGTAAGGGCTTTTGTTAGATGCATCTGGACGCAGATCCTAGCATAGGAAGTGTATCTTCGATTTTTGGTTTCCTCTGCAACTTTGATGAAGGTGCCGATGCTATTGCCAATGTCCTTTAATGTTTCTTCTTTCCAGTAC
>APFE030852577.1:5292-26596 GCA_000404065.3 Pinus taeda
TCCTCTTCCTCTTCCTTCACCTTCACCTTCAACCTGTTCCATTAGTTCTAACTCAAGAAACTAGCTCTGATACCACTTATGATGGCTTCCCGCCGATTCTAATACACATGTCGTTGATATGACTTGGCGTCCGGAACGAATTTATGTTGACTTAAATTGTTGGTACGATATCTCGATAATCAATTTAGGGTTTTTCCCGGTTCCGTCGGTTAACGCTCCACACCTGCCGGTTCCAATGCCTTTTGTCAACTGTTGCCCTGTTCGTTCGTCATTTGCACTCTTTCGCTGCTCTGAAAAAAACTTGCTCTGCGATTGTGGCGAAACCCTCGCTCTTCGTTGTTCTGGTTTCAACTGTTGTTTGTATGGGTCTTGCTGGTCCACTACTGCTATGGAGGTGAGACATCGATGGCGTGTGAAGGCACCTCTTTCTCTGTAGGATGGTATTCTTGTCCACTATGTATCGACTAGTTTTTTTTCTTCTATGCACACACTGTTTCTATTTGTGTGATTGATGAATTTTCTTCCGCGACAGGTCTTCCTCCAAGCTTCCGCGCTTCGACCTGGTTACAGAGGTAAATTTTTGTTCCCTGTTAGACGGTTTCAAACCTTGTCGCTCCAACCCTAACGCCTTTTGCTACTGTTCTTCAGGATATGGTGATTTTTCCAGTTCCTCGACCCCGTCTCCGTGGCCACAGGTAAGACTCTGTGCCTAACCCTTAACTGGTTATGATTTTTACTCTTTATTTGTTTTTGTGTATGTTATTAAACCTGCTCTCGTTCGTTTCAGGTACTTTCATGTGGTCGCTCCGTGGCTCGTTGTGCTCTACGCTCCCTATAGAATTCTCTAGCTCTTCACCTCACGGGTAGTGCCTTCCCATTGAGTTGTCTGTAATTTATTTGTAGTCCTGAAGGTGTTCGTGGGTAGTCTGTCTTCCGAGTAGAAAAGTAATGACTCTGTCAAATTGTATAACCCTCCTTGGTTCCAATCGTTGGTCTCGGTCCTTGCTTCTGTAATGTGGTAACTTAATTTGTTTTTGTTAAAACCCTTGATGGGTATCTGGCGGTTTCGAGTACTGGCTCTGTAAATTAATGCCGTTTATTTAGTGGGAAGGTTGCTCGTTAACTCGAGCCCTCGTCCCGTAGCTTTCACGTTTCAGGGATTAGAAACCCTCGGTCTTGTTCGACCCTGTCCGCCGCTCTATTGGTGACTCTTGCCGTATTATTTTGATTTACGTTTGTAACAAATGTTTTCTCGACTCTATTTCGAGACTCTGTTTATTTAATGAAAATTCTGTTCGAGAGAAAGCGTGTATGCCTAGTCTGTAATTACTTTACTACAGTAGTTTAATGAAATGATTCAATTATACATTTGTTACATGCCGTTACTTGCTCTGTTCTTAAACATGGTATGAGGGTTTGATTTTCTCGTTTACCTGGAAATGTACTTGAATGTCGAACTCTCGCTTGCCTGTGCCTGGAAACGATGTTTGTATGACTTTACTCCGCGCTGTTGGTTATTTACTCTGTCCGGGTTTCATCTGCGTTCGCAATTACTCATTCTTCTATGCCTGTAGATGACAATTTGTGGCCATGCTATCGGCTATTTTTGTTTACTCGTTGTTCTGTTACTCTTGTGGTAATTTGTGGCTATGCTCTCACTGTTCTTGTTTACTCGTTGTTCTGTACTCCGATACCAACTTGTCACACAGAAATTAAATTATGGTGCATGAAAAAATTAAATACACAGTGGTGATATAATTGAGAGATAATACAAATGTTTTATTTAGAAATGACTGTAGATCTTCTGTTCTTTTCTCTGTCTGAGGAATCGTTTACAATGTTTCTCGTTTCTCTTTTAACACACCTGAAACACTACAGTTCTGTTGGGTAGAACTACCCCAACAGATTGGGTAACTGTCTATCAGTTTCTAACTGCCCCTAATTAATATAATTGTAAAGAAACTAGTTAACTAATAAAAGGAAATATAATTGTGAAAAATTCCTTCTTACCTTCCTTCCAAATCCCCAAAAAGATGTTATTCTTTTGTAAAACCTTATTCTATATGTGCTCTCCTCCTCATTCCATCTGTTTCATATCACAAGAAAGTTAAATTTTTAATAGCAATTTTATCTTTATACAATAAATACAAAATACAATTAATTAAATATCCTTTCAAATCCAATTCAAAATAAATTATTGTGATACACAATAGAAATTTGCCTTTTATAATTTTCCTACGGCATTTCACATTAAATCAAAAGTAATAAACTATAATATATATAAGTATACATGAGATTACCGAGAGCAGTAAAAGTAAAAAGAAGCTAATAGAAATCCTTAAACAACTAAATATCCTCTCTTTTCTCACACAATATCAGCAACCTAAAGCCAAGCCCCCTAATAATAGTAACAGGAGACATCTTTTCTGGCTCACATCTACACCTCATACTTCAAAGTCACAACATAGCAAAAACATTTGTTGGCATATGTTTTGCAATTGGCATCTACTCTATTAGCTTTCCAAACAATTTTGATACAGAATGCTGGTATGATTTCAATTTAATTCACTTGACATGGGCATCCTTAGATGTCACTGCCATTTCAATTCTATTGGTTGGGCTGTAATCTCTGAAGCTGAAATAAAAAAACAAGCTTATATGGGCTACTGCCACAAAAATGTTCATAAATAAAAAACACACTTGTCTTAAAAAAAAAAACTTATATTAAAAAAACATACTTATATGGGTTACAGCCACAAAAATGTTCATAGTAGATTGATCAAGAGGGAATAAGAAATGCTAAACCTGCATGACACCATCGTGTCATTTCTAAGAGCTTGATTTTAGAAAAGGAGGAAATAATTCGCTTCAACTTTGACAAAATAAACTTGCCTGGTCATTAGCACAAATCAAAAGACCTATTGCCAACCCAGAAGGGAAGCGCGTTGTCCCTTTGAGAAGACCTTGAGCAACCCTGGGCAAGAGGCAGAAGAGGTTATTGCACAGCCTATTACCTTAGTGAGTAGTACAGGAGAGAACAAAGCAAAATCTGGAACAGGGCTGCAGTTCAACACGAAGACGCCATGCCAAATTAAGTAACGACACTTAACATTTACCACCCACCTCACCTGCATTTTTTTAGGACCACGTGACGAATGAGCTCTGAATTTTTTAGGGCCCTGTGAGGAATGTGTTCTGAAAACTATAGGGGTGACCACGTAAGTCTAATTAGGCAAACTAACGGCCCTTATTACCACAAGCTATTATAACCAACTGGTTCGTTTTCTGTTGTAGGCCTCTATATCTACCTACCCGTGCTGGGCGCATTGCCTTACAGTAAGCAAGGGCGCTGACCCTCATGCAAGTATTTGTTTCCATAGCTATGCCAACTGGGGTTGTGTGAGGATATATCTTTGAAATAGAAGCATAACAGTGTGGGAGAACGAATGAATCTTGATAAAGCCCAATTATTTTAAAAAGGTTTTCATGGATCTAAATTTTAAACGATAAACCCCACTTTTTTTAAAAAGGTTTTCATAGATAGAAATTTTACACGATAAACCCCAGGTTTTCATAGATCTAAATTTTATGGGTTCCCGCTAAAAGCAAAAACAAAACAAACGCATACTCAAAAAGATAACCCTGCTCTATTAAAAATGAACATTATAAAAGAAAATAAGCCTGTAACTATCCAAGAACATGGAATGAAAAAAAGCCTCGACGATTATTCCCAACTCTTAGGCACAGTCTTGGATTACAATTATACCCCAATCTTAAACACAGTCTTGGAAATCCAAGGCATCAGAGATCATGAATTCATTAATGAACATTATAAAAGAAAATAAGCCTGTAACTATCCAAGAACATGGAATGAAAAAAAGCCTCGACGATTATTCCCAACTCTTAGACACAGTCTTGGATTACAATTATACCCAACTCTTAAACACAGTCTTGGAAATCCAAGGCATCAGAGATCACGAATTCATTAAATTGAGTTGGAATACAGGGAAATTATAATGTATTTAAACCTTAGTCTCTTTTATTTATCAATAAATTGTTAATTAGGAAACCCATAATTTAAATTCTCACCTGCAATAGAAAAACCCATAGCATACATTCTACAATTATTGGTTGAATCTGTAATTCTGCCTCTGTACTCCATGCCCAAACACAAAATCAAAACAAGGAGTATTAGGAAAACAAATATGCATAATATAATGTTCCAAGCTCACACACAATTCAATTAATTCAGAACGTCCATTACAAATCCATCGCAAAATATAAATAAAAAATAAAAAGATGCATACATGTAGGATCCCATGTATTCTTCTCTTCATTTTAGCATCATCCTCCCTCCTAACCCCAACCAATTAGAACCAATCTCCCCTACCTCCAAACCCCAACCAACTACGGCCATCTTCTCTCCCTCTCCAGAGACTGAAAAAAGAAAACCAGAACCAAGCCAATAAAAAAATTCAAAAATAAAAGAAAAACCAAAAACTCATAGAAAAAGATATAACCAGAAACAATTATTCAATTAAGCATGGCCATGCTTAAAAAAAAAAGGACAAAAAAAACGAAAAACAAATGAAATCAATTAACAAATTTAGCTCTGATTTCTTCTGCAACCTAAAAATCCTAACCATATCGGATCTCCTCCTCAGCCAACTCACAAACTAAATTCCATGTAGTAGTATGGGTCCGCAGATTGTGAAGCTCCAAAAGCATAATCCAAGAACAGTACCAAAATGTGAAGGCATAATCACAGGAGCGCAGGTAGACAACTCAAATGCCCCTCTCCTCTCAAATCCCGCGCTCCTCTGTGCATTTATTTCCTGCCATAAGGACAGGATGCCCAGCCTCGCCTCGCTTCACCTGCACAACCTCACAAATGCCGCCGGATTATACTAATTATACCTATATGGATGGGATGGGATATTTATGTTTTAGGGTTTTCATTTTATATTCTTAAAGATTTTGGGATCCGACAAGTTGGTACCAGCTGAGGCGGTTCATCATTCTTATCAAATATTTTGAGATGTGGCCGTTGAATTTGAAATGCAAATTTATCAACAGCTCTCTCCACCCATATATATATAAATTAATTAATTTTATCATTTTCCCTCAAAAATTGGGTTTTGATATTAATGTTTTATTTTTATTTTTAATTATTATTATTATTTGTTCATGAATATGATAAATTTAAAAAGGCTTTTTTATTTATTTTTAAGGATATTAGCAAGTTAAAAAATATAATGTAACATATAAAATGGTTGGTTTAATAGAACAGCTTAATATTATATTGGTGCACTCCATTTTTTTTTCTAGAGACATGCATATACTAGGAATATATGTCTGCATCATCAAGTTTATCTCCCACTAGTCAATTCCAAATAACTTTTCACTTGCATATTAGTTCATTGCCCTCAATATGTTTCTTTTACAAATGCCAAAAAATATTATGAACAAACTAACTTGTTCTTTATCAATATCACTATTGAAAATGCTAATAAGCTCCAATTGAGCCAATAATCTAACCATGTTTTAAGAGGCACCTTCATACATAACCTTGTGCCTTTTCTCCCTACCTTTCATCACCTTATTTTTGAAGAGGCCACCTCATTTGTCTCACATGCAAATGCAATAGCACATATAGATATCTCCCAACATTTACAACATCTAGATTATTTTTGTACAAACTTAGAAGACAAAATATTAGAAAAGGCATACATACAATACCTGCACCTCTTTCTAGTTATAAATGCCTTTCTTTTCCTTCTAATCATCCATCAATCGCACTACAATACTATTACGCTCACTTCTTCCATCTTCCACATACTTTTCCATGGAAAGAAGGATAGCATGGTGGCCTTTGACTTGAGGCCATGGCATTTCCTAATCACATTGGAAAAAAGAAACATGTTATTAATTCCTACATTGCTCACGGATTGCTAGGTTGTTGTGAAACATCAATTTTTGTTTCTTTCAAACATAATACTTGTCTCCATTGACTCCAATAGCATCCACACCAATACTAATTTTATCATTGACACACATTCTCTCTCCTCGGTGGAACTAACAAGCACCATGACTAGAAGAGTATTTTCAAAGGATTTGTACAAATGTGTAATCTCTATTTTATGTTCTTGAGTTTTTGTTTGGGAGGGGATTCTAACAGTCACTCAATGCATTGGAGAAATTTCAACAAACTTTTCATCTTTTCAATAGTCGAGATATAGCACGTGTCCATCAATCTTGCATTTTTTTCACCTACCTACAAAGACTTGTGTCACAACATTCCTCAAACAATATTCATTCAAGGAATAATGGGAGGATACTAAAGGACTCACTATATTTTCTTTCATTTATAGCACACCTGGCCACGCATGCTTGGGAATCATGTTTACATTCCTAATACTTGTGTGCACGGCTACAAAATATCAACAAGAGATTATGATTCATATGACACAAACATTTTCTTCCTTCTCTCGAATCGTGCGCACACTATGTCTCTTTGTCGATAAATCTCTCTTGAGTGGTTATCTTAGATCTCCACACTCCTATCATTTCTCACGGTCACAAATTTGAACAAAAATAATTTTTTTGTTATATCAAAGTTTAAATATTCAATGTGTGTTAAAACTAATAAGGCCAATAAGCACAACAAAGATAAACTATGAACCTTGCACACACATCGATGATACTCTATTGAACCTCATCACTAAACAAAATGACGTGGCCACAGTGAGAGGTATGCATCATCGTCTCTAAGGATGTCTCTAGTAAATTGTATTTTCTAGTGCCTCTTTCCTCAATCTTTGGTGCTTTCTAGTGATGGGTCCAGCCCCCTCTTTCCACTCGACAAACTTTAATAAATGGATATAAATTAATATGAATGATTTTGTCGGTGATTAACTGTGTGATTAAGTTAATCAAAGGTTGATTACAATGATTAGCACATATATTTTTACTCCCAGTCTTTATTACTCGTACCAACACCGTTGGATGTAGGACATGTTTCCATTCCTTAGTAATCACACTCCCGCCTTGGTTAATGACACACAAACCCTATTCTCCTCGTCATTTGTGCATTGTTCTCTTGGTGGTTCAAGGGTTTTACTCTTTGTTCTTTTGGTGCGATTTCACTGTGGGAATATGCTCCTACTGTTGTTTTTGCTCGGCCTTGACCTGGTTATATGCTCAGCTCCACCGGTTGGTAAGTAACGTTGTTCTATGCTATCTTTTTTTCCCCTCTCGTTCTTCTGCCTCGGCACTTGATATGCCCTGTTACTCTATGGAAAATACGCTTGTTTTGGAGGGTTTTTCAGCTTTTTGTATATAGTCTTCGATGCTCGTTTCGCTTGACCGTAGTGAGTGTTCCTCGTCTCAGTTTCTTTAATTCAATTGCTCTCTAATTTCACTAGTCATGTTGCTCTGTTGCGTTGGCAGGTTGTGGTCTCGGGGGTCTACAGCTTCGGCTTCTTCCACAGAAATGAAAGTAAGTTACTGTTCTATGCCATCATCGTTTTCCACTTGTTACGCTCTTGAATGACTCAATTGCTCCTTTGTGAGCAGAGAGACCCTTGGGTGACCGCAACCTCGGTGTTCTGTCTCTTCACTCGTAAGTCCTGAACCCTAAGCTTCTCGTATTTTGTTTCCTTGATTCGTTCCTTCCTTCCACACAATGCTTACACTCTGTTTTGGTGGATTATTGCTGGTGGGTTCGTTCTGGAGACCCTGGCTTCTACTCTGTCGCGTGCTGGCAAAACCCGGGTAGGGTTGCTCCTCATTAACTTGGTTTATTTGCTTGCTCTTGTCATCGCTAGCTTAAAACATGGCTTGGCCAGTTTTAGGCGCACAATCTTGTGTCTATCCGGCATAATGTAATTGTAGTCCTCACGCTTGCATTATTACAGTTTTTGGGTTGTGGCCATAGGGTTTACAAGTTAGGGTCTTTCAACCTGTTCTATATTGTGCACTTATTGGAATTGAACGACGTTAATTTGAGTATGGAGTGTAATCTATATTTGAGAGATTATATGATTACTTTTTGTGAATAAATGAAAGGGTGTCGTTATGTGGAAATACCTCTGTTGTTGGTTTCTATTCTTGTTGTCTCGAACTTGTGCGTTATCCAAAGATTTCTTTCACTCGTTTGCTTTAGATGGTCTCGGACTAACCGTCCACGTCTCTGTAGTTTCTCCAATTCTTACACTTACAAAGTCATGCTATCTGTCGTCGTGTTGTGTTAATGCAAATAGAAAAAACACGTATTTTCTGTAGAATAGAAAGAAAAGAACTTGCTTTTACTCAGTTAAGCAACTCAACATAAAAGACTGTAGATGGACAGCTCTGGGATGTCAAATATAACTTCTGTGTGCTCAGAGATTTCTATCATTTTTCGCTTTCCAAAAGTCGAACACGTTACAATGCATTCTATCTCCTTTTGAATGGTTTTAGAAAATAGTTTCTCTTAACCACTGTTAGTTACATTTGATGGTTTGTTTTCAGTTCTAAAACTGTTTATTTTTCCTACGCTATGATTTTCAAAGGATAACATGACAAATAAAAACAATTAACTACAACAGTTCATTAAGTTCAACTTTTATCTTCCTAAATACTTCTTCTCTAAGAAATTAAAATAATAAAAGAAATGAAATTAAAGTGTTCACTTGAAATTTCCTCCTCAGTCCTCTCAGAGTCCAAATGACCCTCTATCATGATGATCCCATTCACCGAGATTCTCCTGCATGACGCTCCCGAGATAATAAAAAGTCATGGCTCTGTTCCATGAGATTCTCCACAAAATAACTTGCTTCCTGTATCTGTGCCGCATCGAGCCACGAACTGTCCTCGATAAGACGGTTCTGCCACTTGACAAGGTGCCGTAGATACTCTTTCCTATGAGTTCGCTTGGCCACCTGGGTGTCGAGAACCTTCTCAATCTCATGGGGTTGAGTTGAAGGCATCTGCCTCATCCGAGAACCCCCTTCAACATGGGTGTCTCGTTGTGGCCGTACCACACTGACATCTTCAGGGTTGGCAGTATATGGGAACAGGTCTGCCACGTTGAAAATAGGTGATATGCCTATATCCTGTGGGAGTTGTATTTCATAAGCGTTGGCTGAGAATTTACGCAGAATTTTACACGGACCAATCTACTTAAATTTGAGCTTATTATATGCGCCCTTGGGAAACCGTTCTCTGCGTAAGTGCGCAAGGGCTTCATCCCCTACATTAAACTGCACTTCTCATCAGTTTAAATTTGCCTGCTGCTTGTATTTCTGACCGCTGTCCTGCAACTTTGATTTCACTTGATCGTGTAGATCATTCATTTCTTTGGCGAAATATTCCCCATCAAAACTTCTCTTTTCCAATTTTCCCAGATCCCGCAACTCATGTACTTCGCGAGGATGCATGCCATGCAGGATCTGAAATGGACTGTGCCACGTGCTGCGGTTCGATGAATCATTATAAGCAAACTCTACTTGAGCAAGTGCACAATCCTATAACTGTGAATTTTCTCCAGTCAGGCTCCGTAGGAGGTTCCCCAAAATGCTGTTTACCGCTTCCATTTTCCCTTCAGTCTGCCGGTGATATGCAGAGTTGAAATTCAATTTTGTATCCAACCTCTTCCTCAGGGTTCACCAAAAGTGTCCTGTGAATTTCACGTCCCTGTCGGAAATAATAGATCTGGGTAAGCTGTGCAATCTGACAATCTGACTGAAAAACAGGTGAGCTACGTGAGTGGCATCACCGGTTTTTATACAAGGGATGGAATGTGCCATTTTCGAAAACGTGTCTACCACCGCCATTACCGAGTCGTAACCTTGTTGCGTTCTTGGCAGTCCCAAGACAAAGTCAATGCTGACTGAGTCCCATGGTCTACTTGGAACAGGCAGTGGTGTGTAAAATCCTATGTTTTAACTGTGTCCTTTCACCAATTGGTAGACTTTACACCTACTCACATATCACTGCATATCCCTTCGCATTCTTGGCCAGTAATAAAAGTGTCCGAGCTGATCTAAAGTTTTGTCTATGCCGAAATGTCCGGCTAGACCTCCACTCTCCTTCTCTCAAATAATATTTTCTCTCATCGAATAATCAGGAGCACATAACTGTCCCCCTTTTAACAATATCTTTTCCTGTAAATTGTAATACAACCATGGACTATTGTTCCTCAGCAAGGGATTCTCACAGGCTTCATAAGCCTCTTTGAAATCCGCGTCGGTCTAATACAAGTCTTTCAAATTCTCAAAGCCCAGCACTTGCATCGTACTTTCCTGTAATAGCAAGGCTCTTCTGCTCAACGCATCTGCCACCTTGTTGGCCTATCCGCTGATGTGTTTCAACAGAAAGGGGAAACTCTGCAAATATTCGGCCCACTTGGCATGCTTGTGGTTCAGTTTATGTTGTTGGATAACATGTTGCAGCGTAGAATTATCAGAAAATAAAACAAACTCACTCCCGAGCACATAGTGTCTCCAATGCTTTAGTGCTTGGACGACAGCATAGAATTCCTTGTCGTATGATGAACACTTATGCCTGCTCTTGTTCAACCTCTCGCTGAAAAACACAACAGGTTTGTCTTCTTGGCTGAGTATAGCTCCAATGGTTGACTGCTTGCATCACAGCGAACCTGGAAAAGCTTATTAAAATCTGGCAATCTAAAAATTAGTCTTCTGTAATTTTCTTCTTCAAGAGCTGAAATCTTTTCTCTACTGCCTTGGTCCAACAAAAAGTCTGACTTGCCGTTTTTGTAGTGTCCAACATAAGCGCGTAGATTTCACTGAAATTTCTTATAGATTTGCGATAAGAACTTGCCAGCCCACGAAAACTACGTACCTCAAACAGGATTTTCGGGGATGGCCAGTTAATGATCACTGCAATCTTCTCCGGGTCCATCTTCAACTCGTTTTCTGCAATTACAAAGCCCAGATAAACCAGTGCTCTTTGTAGGAAAGTACATTTCTTAAGATTTATCAACAACTTATTCTGCTGGAATTTCTCCAGCACACTCCGAGCATGTCGAAAGTGTTCCTCCTTAGTCTTGCTGAAAATTAACATGTCATAAGATACACTATTACAAACTTTCCGATGAACTCTTTCTGCGTTTCGTTCATCAGTCGCATAAAAGTGCTAGGGGCGTTACTCAAACCGAACATCATGACTAGCCACTCGTACAACCCTTCATTGGCCTTGAAGGCTGTCTTCCACTTATCTCCTTCCCTGATCCGAATCTGATGATAGCCACTCTTTAAATCAATCTTCGACAAGTACGCTGCTCCACTCAGACAGTCCATCATATCATCCATCCGTGGCAATGGAAATCTGTACGTGATGGTGATCTTATTGATGGCCCTCGAATCCGTGCACATTCACCATTCTCCTTTTTTGGGAGCGAGAACTGTTAGTATTGCACAAGGTCTCAAACTCTCCCTTATCAGCCCTTTATCTAGCAACTCCGACACCTATTTTCTGATCTCCTCATTACCTTTGGGGCTCATTCGATATGCTGCCTTATTTGGTAAACTTGCTCCACGTATAAAGTCGATATGATGACTCATGCTTCTCTTGGGAGGCAACTTGTCTCGCAAATCATCGACTACAATATCACTGAACTCCTGCAGCATTTTCTGAATTTCTGCAGGCAAATTAGACATTTCTGTGTGCAACAACACTGTCTTTGCTCTCCTCACAATAGCATAGTTCACTTCACTTTCTTCAATCTGCTTCAAAAACTGTTTTCCACCCATTGGTAAAGTTTTCGTCCCTCTTGTTTCTGCTATCTCCTCCTCCTTGAAGGGAACAAGCATGTGCTTGATCCCATCTTTGACAAACTTGTAGGAGTTTGTCTTCCCATCATGCACTACCTTTCGGTCATACTGTCGTCGCCTTCCTAGCAGTATGTGGCACACGTCCATTGGCATAATATCACAAATAACTTTGTCTTCGGTGGAACTCAACTTCACACTATTCGTCAACCAACAGCTGATGGCCTTTCTGCAGCCACGACACCTTGTAAGTGGTGCGGTGCTTCAGCTGCTTCAAACTGAGCTTCTTTACCATCTCGGTGGCTACCAAGTTATTTGTACTTCCATTGTCGATGATCAACTTACAACATTTCCCGTGCGACTTGCAAACTGTCCGGAATAATGCTTTCCTTTGAGTTTGTTCAGCTGTTTCTTTCGCTGGTTTCAACAACACTTTTGTTCAAAACTAAAGCTTCCCATGTTTCTGGTACATTTTCTGCTTCTTGGGGTGGTGTCTCTACTTCCTCAGGCTGTGCGACAAACGTTCCTCTCTGGCCAACTTGTTCCGCTTCAGGGCATTCAAAAGATCTGTGCCCCCATTTGTGGCACATGTAGCTCTGATAGTTAGCTCCCCTACCTCGGCCATTCCCTCATCCTCGCCGATATGGCCTGCGACCTCTAGCGCTGTCTCCTTTCTCCGTTGTTCCTGAAGCCTTGGAGCTGCTGCCCTCTTCACTATTACTGGAAGTTCGTCCTCTGCGATAGGACTGTCCTCGTCCTCTGCCATTTCCCCATCCTCTCCCATCATTCTGTTTTCTGGTGATCTTCTCCTCTACCTTCACAACACTCTCGTAGGCTTCTTCTGTATTCTTCGGGGAAAGAACGTTGATTTCATCCAATATTTCCAATCTCAAACCATTTACATACCTTGTTGTTTTCTCCAGGGTGTCCTCTATGTAACCAGCTCTTAAATTTACCCGGTAGAATTCTTCCGTATACTCTCTAACTGTCATCCCTTTTTGTGTCAAAATCTGCACTTGGCGGTGCACTGCAATCTAGCAATCCTTGGGCATAAATCTCCCTTTCAGCTTGGCCACCATCCTTGGCCATTTCTTTATTGGAAAATTATTCATCCTTCTTCTTTCTGCTTGGACAATTTCCCACCACAAGGCTGCATGTCCTTTCAGCTTTGTTGCACCGAACTTAACTCTCTGGTCCTCACTGACCTCTTCACACTCAAAATACTTCTCCAATTCGTTGATTGAGTCCAACAGAACTTCTGTTGACAAGCTGCCAACGCAATTTGGGATCTCTGATTTAGGCTTGCTGCTAGCCAATAGGACCAACCTCAATAATCTCATCTCTGACCCTTCTTCATTTGATCCATCTGTTGTAACTATGGCTTCTTCTTCGTTGTCATCTCCTACCTCTCAATCCATTCTCCTTCCTGCTTCAACTGCCTCAAAACGGGCAGTAAGGATCCTTATTTCTTCTCTCATTCCTTCATCTACTGCTCTGCGCACAACTCTCCCAAGTCCTCTTCTTCCAACTTCCATGTCTATCGTGGCACTTTCAATTTCCTCCTTTGATACCACTAGATTGGTCCGGCCCCCTCTTTACAATTAATAAATGGATATAAATTAATATGAATGATTTCGCCGGTGATCAACTATGTGATTAAGTTAATCAAAGGTTGATTACAATGATTAGCACAAACATTTTTACACCCGATCTTTATTTCTCGTACTAGCACCGTTGGATGTAGGACATGTGTCCGTTCCTTGGTAATCACACTCCCACCTTGGTTAATGACCCACAAACCCTATTCTCTCGGTCATTTGTGCATTGTTCTGTTGGTGGTTCGAGGGTTTCACTATCTATTCTTTTGGTGCGATTTCAGTGTGGGAATATACTGCTACTGTTGCTTTTGCTCGACCTTGACCCGGTTATATGCTCGGCTCCATCGGTTGGTAAGTAACATTGTTCTGTGCTTTCTTTTTTTCCCCTCTCGTTCCTCTGCCTTGGCGCTTGATATGCCCTACTACTCTATGCAAAATACGCTTGTTTTGGAGGGTTTCTCAGTTTTCTGAATTTAGTCTCAGCTGCTCGTTTCGCTTGACTGTAGTGATTGTTCCTCGTCTCGGTTTCTTTAATTCAATCGCTCTCGAATATCACTGGTCATGTTGCACTGTTGCCTTTGTAGGTTGTGTTCTCGGGGGTCTACAGCTTCGGCTTCTTCCACAGAAATGAAAGTAAGATATTGTTCTATGCCATCATCGTTTTCCACTCGTTACGCTCTTGACTGACTCAGTTGCTCTTTTGTGAGCAGAGGGACCCTTGGGTGACCGCAACCTCGGTGTCATATCTCATCACTCGTAAGTCCCGAACCCTAAGCTTCTGGTATTTTCTTTCCTCGATTCTTTCCTTCCTTCCACGCAATGCTTACACTCTGTTTTGGTGGATTATTGCAGGTGGGTTCGTTCTCGTGACCCTGGCTTCTACTCTGTCGCGTGCTGGAAAAACCCGAGTAGGGTATCTCCTTATTAACTTGGTTTATTTGCTTTCTCCTGTCATCGCTGGCTTAAAACATGGGTTGGCTAGTTTTAGGTGCAGAATCTTGTGTCTGTCCCGCGTAATGTAATTGTAGTCCTCACGCTTGCATTATTACAGTTTTTGGGTTGTGGCCATAGGGTTTACAAGTTAGGCTTTTTCAACCCGTTCTCTATCATGCACTTATTGGACTTGAACGACGTTAATTTCAGTATGGAATGTAATGTATATTTGACAGAGATTATATGATTACTTTTTGTGAATAAATGAAAGGGTTCCATTGTCACGAAATACCTATGTTGTTGGTTTCTATCCTCGGTGTGTGGAACTTGTGCGTTATCCAAAAATTTCTTTTGCTCATTTGCTTTAGTTGGTCTGGGACTAACCTTCCACATCTTTGTAGTTTCTCCAGTTCTTACACTTACAAAGTCTTGCTGTGTGTCGGCCTGTTAAGTTAATGAAAATAGAAAAAACACGTATGTGCTGTACAATAGAAATAAAAGAACTTGCTTTTACTGTGTTAAGCAAATCAACATAAAATACTGTAGATGGATAGCTGTGGGATGTCAAATATAACTTCTATGTGCTCAGAGATTTCTATTATTTTTCTCTTTCCAAAAGTCGAACCTGTTACAATACATTCTGTCTCCTTTTGAATGATTTTGGAAAACAGTTTCTCTTAACTGCTCTTAGTTACATTTGATGGTTTGTTTTCAGTTCTAAAACTGTTTATTTTTCCTACACTATGATTTGTAAAGGATAACATGATAAATAAAAACAATAAACTACAACAGTTCATTTAAATATTCAACTTTTATCTTCCTAAATACTACTTCTCTAAGAAATTAAAATAATAAAAGAAATGAAATTAAAGTGTTCACCTGAAATTTCCTCCTCACTCCTCTCAGAGACCAAATGACCCTGTGTCATGATGATCCGCTTCAGCGAGATGCTCCCGCATCATCTAGAGCGTTGTCCAAGACTCTCCCTCTCTCTCTCTCTCTCTCTCTCTCTGAGTTACTTCCCATGTGTTCGAGCTCGCTTCAGTTGCATGTTCATGTATTGATCCAACCCACATTCCAACAAAATTTCCACTTACACATTCGTTGACTAAGCTCAAGGTGTTTCCTTTACAAATGCCATAAAAAATTGAAAGCGCAAACAACATGTTCACTAAGAAGTTGCATTTGATCCAAAAGTGTCATTGAAAATCCTAAGAAGTTGCATTTGATACAACAATCCAACCATGTTTTCAAAGGAAACTTCATATATAACCTTGTGCATTTACTATCTAGCATGCAATTTCCCATAAGTCCCATTTTTCATCTCCTTATCTCTAAAGACAACAAGTCGTTTATTTCATATGGAAGTTTAATAGCACGCAGAGTAATCTGTCCACATCTATAACATTTGGATTTCTTTTGTACAAACTTACAAGAAAAAATATCAAAAAAGGTAGACATCCAATAACTAAAACTCTTTCCAGAGATAAACGCCTTTCTCTTTCCTCCCGTCATCAATCAATCATGCTACAATACTTATGAGCGTGCTTCTTCCAATCCCACATGTGTTTCTATGGAATTAATTATAACGTGGTAGAATTTTATTCGAGGGCAGGTAATTCCCTAACCACGTTTGAAAGAAAGAGCGCGGCATTAAGAGTTGTTCTTCCTGCATTGTTCATAGTTTCCTCTGTTATTGTGAAACATTTAGGGTTGTAACCAACATTTCCCTTACGTGGTTATCCTCTCTTCGAAGGAGCACACGATTTCTTTTTTCACAGCAAGATAGAGCGTAAGGTAAAGTATAATGGACATTGGAATGATCAGAGGATTGAAGGATTTCTCACTATGCCACATGAGAGAAGAAGACGCAGGAGAGGCTCAACCTATCACAAGGGAAGAGCCTATGGCAGTATTTCCCGGCTTCAGAATAGGGTTGTTGTGTTTGTAGGTAACTACCTTGAATAAATCACTGAGGAAATTGAGGAGGAACTATCGATATTGGAAAGGGAGGCATCCTCTAGGAGAAGGTCTCTTTCTGACAAAGAAGGGAGGGCTCAGTGGGATAGTTGGATTCGAGATACAAGGAAATCAAGGAGGAGAGAGAATGAGTAGATGCGCGTGATTAACCTCCATTGTCAAATGAAATTCCTTATGGGTCAGCAGCTCCTCAATAATCAAGATGTAAGGAGGGATCTATTATAGAAGGTGGATCATATGCATTGCCACCTCACACATTCTAATTGCAGGTTGACTTCAATCAACACGAGGCTCGCATGGATCGAAACACATCTTGTGATTCCACCACCAACCCCATGACCCCCGGCTACACCAACATATCCTATTCCCAAAGATGGATCAAACCCTCGTCCCACTTCCTAAGTTAATGATGTTTGTTTACGCAGAGTACAAAAGTCCTCTTTCGAGTGTTCATGGACATGATAATATAGAGCAACATTTAGATGTTTTTATGTTTAAGTCTACTTATGTAAGATATGGTCGGTCACTTATGGCCCTCTGTAGGGACCAATTTTGGGTATGGTCGAGTCTCCGTGTCAAGAGACTAGAAAGACATGTGTATGATGTAAAAGCTTTAACTTGTGGCAATACATCTCACCTTAAAAGAAAAAAAAGAAAAACATGATTTTAGCACAAATATAGATACATATAAATGTGAGTTTTTACATCAACCATATTACTACTATACATGCATTTAAAATATTACGCTACTTCAATTTTACCATACAACTCATTTACTTCAGGTGTTTTTCATAAACACAAGTTAATAAAAGTCCTTCAAACATAAATAGAGAAATTAAAACCACCTCTTGTTATATATCGCTTAGTTTAAATAGGTTATACATAATCTATTTTAAATTTTCATGATCAAACATAAGTCGAACGAGCATAACTCTATCTTTATTGATATATATTCTATATAATATAAAATCACACAAACAAAATAAACTAACTAGTTTTGAATCTTATCACGAAAACAAAAACACAAAAATCATCATTATCATATATATTAAACAAATTAATTTAATTAGGGAAAGGAACATATTGGCTATAATCATATTCATATATCCTTCGAAATGGAAAGAGCTCTTGAATCCCTTGCAGTGGCTAGGGTTTCACCCAAAACCCTAGTCGCCCAATCTTTGCTTTATTTGCATGGATTCTCTCGAGATAGTTCAATGGCAAATACATATTTTTCTTTTGCATGTACGATTAAAAATCAAGCTATCTCTTCTCGAGTTTCATACAAGATAAGTTTTCCCTTTACATTCTTCTAGACGAGGAAGCTTTAGAATTTGAAAATTATTTTTCAAGGAATGGTTTGGTTTGGAGGTTTCATGGGTTATGGTCGCGGCTTGTCGATCTCCTTAAATGGGTCTCTAAGACATGGAATCCCCTTTCGATGGACAAGCTCAATATTTACCCTATGGCACGAGGTTTCTTCACTGTGGTTTTCGAAACGATTGGAGACAAGAAGGCTACATGTGAAGTTCGAAGATGGTTTTGGGGGAGCACTAGCCTCTCCATTCAACAATGGTGTTGAGCTTTCGATCCTTTCACAAAATAGATTTCTTCCACCCTAGTTTGGATAAGAATGTGGAACCTTTCCTTGGATTTTTGGTGTCACACATAGCTTTCCTCCATTGGGAACGTGGTGGGAAAATTCTATCGTGGCTGTCATATTAATAAAAGTGAAAAAATAAAAATGCAACGCGACTATTTTTGTGGGGATGGAATTCAACAAGGGTTTTCGAGGAGAGCTTTATTTGATGGCTCCAAACTATGTTTGGGTCCAAAAGACCAATTATGGGAACATCTCATTTCGATGTAGAGAATGCTATGAAACACCACATGTAATTAAAAGTTGCCGCAAGAATCCTCAGAATAAAGAAAGAACCCCAAAGGCCCAAATGATGGGAAGGTGCCAAGGTGACCACTATATGATATTTAAAGAAGAAGACCTTCACAGAAAGAAAGAATGAGAAGACGTGAAAGAAGCACATTGAGTGCAAGAAACTGCAGTGGGCGCAAAAGTATTTAAGAACCGAAATTCACTTGCCAATGTGGATCCTCCTCTTGCTAATGAGGATTCCTTGAATGCAACTTTCGTAGAAAAACAAAAAACCCCTCTTGGAGAATGGATTACCTATCTTGCTGAAGTGAAAATTATGGGGCACATAAGGTGGATGAGAAATATTTGAGGAAAAATACCTTAAAGTACCTTGCATTTAAGGAAGAACCACTAGCTGGAATTTGAAAAAAATGTGCATTGGATTCAAGTTGGGAAGAAAGGGAAAAACAAAAATCTCCAAGAAACACAAGAAGTCATTCTAGATCAAAATAGAAATATAAGGGAAAATGGAATGTAAATATGTTGGTAGTTTGGGGGTTTTTTGGAAAATATTTAGTTGGGAAGGGATTGAAGCATTTGTTTGATGGGGAACTAGTTGGAGGGTTTGGGTTGTGGTCAATCTCAAAAGCAGGAGGAAGAGTGGAAAATGTAAAGGTTTTGGCCTTACAATATGGATTTTTTTCAACACAAATCTCTATAACGTCACTTTGAAAAATAAATAAGTTCAATTATATATTACTTACAAGTTACGATAAAATTAGATTTTAATAAGAAACTTCTACTTTTAAAATTAAGGGTAGAGAGATGGCCAATCTCATCACAAATATTGGGGGGGATATCTAAATGCTGTAAGGACAACACAAATTAAGACTCTCGAGGAGGCCAAAAGGAAGGGTAATACAAGGAGTAAAGCAAGCCCGGGATAAATTAATCTAGAACAACACATTAGAACATAATACCTTGGGCAGGATAGGGCTTCAAACAATTTCCAACAACCACTAGTGGGTAACCTCAACCACTCCTAAACATTGTGCTACATAGTGGACTATATCCAATACAATCAAGACCAATAGAAATGTGTGCACTAAAAGGATAGTTAAGTTCACTAACTCCAAACTTTAAGAGGGCGAGCTCAAAACAACAACAACAACACCAAATCTAGAAGAAGCCACGATTTCCAATGAAAAGTCTCATTGGCAGAGTCAAAGTTACCCATTAATTGCCCATCTCTAGCCCCAAACTACTAATCCATAGACTAGTCCAAAGAACAAACAAAACTAAACCAATTCCTAGTGGCTACATGAAACTCGCTATGCAAAAACCCCTAGATGTTGAAAGACCCCACAAATAATCCCACCTACTAGGAGGGAAGCATGTAAGACATCATAAAACAAGTTGAGAGAGACTACAGTGAAGACTTTCCATATTCTTCAACTTAACAAGAAATGCTCACATGTTTGGTGAATAGGTTGGGTTGGCCACCCCACCAACCCTCTTGAATTGAAATATGAAGCAATGAGGTGGTGAGCTAGCCTCCTAACCTTATGGGCACTCTTGATATCCACCTCCATGAGGGGATAAAACAATGGTCATTAATATGTACAAACAAATAATTTTAATTAAAATAATCAAATTATATATTTATTATATCTAAAGAGTTCATGAAAAATGTGAAAGTATTGGGGAAAGCATCAATTTAAAAGTATAGAATTAAATGTGTCACAATCAAATACATTTTTATTTTTTTTACAAGTCACCCCCTACACATCAAATTTCAATGTATTTAAATTATTTCAAAATACACAAATTCTACACACATGTATTCAGCGTAATTCAAAACACATGTAATATAGCATACAAGACTCTCGACATAATTAGTTAAAAATTAAAGCATGTCAATAAAAACTCACACATTTTTATTATTATTATAAAGAAATAGAGTTAAATACACAATATAAACCTATAATATCATACAAATAAAATATAAAATTTTAAAATTTTGACATCAAATTTCTAAGTACTTACATTAATTCAATAGAAAGCATTAATTTATTATATCTAAAAATTTCATGAAAAGATCACACTATTGGGGTAAGCATAAATGAATATATAATTTCAAATTATAGAATTGAATGTCATACAATCAAATGAGATTTGTTTTTTTACTAGTCACTCCCAAAAACATCAAATTTCAATGTATTTGTATTATTTTGAAATACAAAAATCCTACACAAGTGTATTCAAATTAATTCAAAATACATATAATATAGCATACAAAAATCACATTAGGATAAATTAAAAATTTAAACATTTCAAGGAAAATTCACCCATTCTTTTTATAAACAAATGTAGTTTAATATACAATAAAATAAATCATAATATCATTAAAAATGCAATACAATTTTCTTAAAAAGATCAAACTATTGGGGTAAGCATAAATGAATATATAATTTTAAATTATAGAATTGAATGTCATACAATCAAATGAGATTTGTTTTTTGCCAAGTCACTCCCAAAAACATCAAGTTTCAATGTATTTGTATTATTTTGACACAAGTGCATTCAAATTAATTCAAAATACATATAATATAGCATACAAAAATCACATTACAATAAATTAAAAATTTAAACATTTCAAGGAAAATTCACCCATTCTTTTTATAAACAAATGTAGTTTAATATACAATAAAAAAAAATCATAATATCATTAAAAATACAATACAATTTTTTTAAAAAGATCAAACTATTAGGGTAAGCATAAATGAATATATAATTTTAAATTATAGAATTGAATGTCATACAATCAAATGAGATTTGGTTTTTTACAAGTCACTCCCAAAAACATCAAATTTCAATGTATTTGTGTTATTTTGAAATACAAAAATCCTACACAAGTGTATTCAAATTAATTCAAAATACATATAATATAGCATACAAAAATCACATTACAATAAATTAAAAATTTAAACATTTCAATAAAAATTCACCCATTCTTTTTATAAACAAATGTAGTTTAATATACAATAAAAAAATCATAATATCATTAAAAATACAATACAATTTTTTTAAATGTTCGTTTCTCCAATTTCCAAGTGCTTACATTATTTTAAACATTTGTAGAACACACA
>APFE030852583.1:1423-39086 GCA_000404065.3 Pinus taeda
ATATAATTGTGCTGGTATAATTATTTTCCTTCAAAAAAATCATAATAAATAACTATTCCTTAATTAATAAAAACTACTAAACCCCATCTTAACCAAACAAAATAATATTAAAAAATCTGAAGAAAATATGTAACTAGCGAAGGTTGAAATATATGCCATTAAACCTAACGATTATCTAATCCACTACTGAAATGTGCATATTATTTATCAGCATGTACAAGTAGTGCATATTATTTATCAGCATGTACAATAAATCTATTTTATTTGGGGTATCTCGCCCTGAACGCCGCGCCCCTCTCCGCTGCCCCATTATGTTCTGAAGTGCTCTTTCTTATTTATTTATTTTCTTATGCTCTGTTTTACAGAATCATTGGAAACCGGAAAACCCCAAACCAAAACTCTAGCTTTGAAATAATGTGCAATAATGGACCCTCATGGCCGCCTTCAAAAAAATATGCAGAAACAACCCACGAAGCCAATCCGACTGCCGGCTCAGGGGCAATATCCATGTCAGAGAGGGAACAACAAAGAATCTTCAGCTATTATATCGAGCTCCAATATTATAGACATGAAAATAAAATCGCAGTAGAGTCTTGTGCCGCAAAAAAGTTGACTGATGGTGCAGGTCATCTTTATTCCGAGGACAAATATTCCTGAATCTTAATCACAGCAAGATCAAGATCAAATAATTGAAAATGTGGTTGGTGTAGAATAAATGGTGATGGGAAATATTGTTAAAGAATTTTGAATAAATGGGGATGGGTAAGTATGGTTAAAGAACTTTGTGAGGTGAAGTTTATAGATTGAAAATTTTATGGTCAGAAAAATTCAGTCATGTTAAGAGTCTGAAATTTTATGGTCAAGAAAATTTAGTTATGTTAAGAGTTTGTATGGTTTAGTGTAGAAGAGTAATTGTGCACTAGACTTAG
Organism: Pinus taeda; assembly: GCA_000404065.3. NCBI lineage: Eukaryota > Viridiplantae > Streptophyta > Pinopsida > Pinales > Pinaceae > Pinus > Pinus taeda. The sequence goes on from APFE030852583.1 coordinate 2,353, forward strand.
TGCAATTTCTAAATAATTTTTCAAATCAAAAATTAAAAATACATTTATATCAAAACTCACGCAACTTAATAAAAAAAAATCTTAAATATTTTTACAATTTATATAAATTCAACACATAATACAAAATGATACTATTTTCAAAACATTCCAATAAAATAAATAAAGACAATTTTCACTACTTAAATGCCATGGTCCTGATTTATCAAGCCCAAAATTAAATAGCTAGTGATATCGAAAACTTACACAACTTAGTTAAACTAAAATCCTAAATATTCTTTAAATCTACCATCCATATAAGTTTAACACATGGTACAGAATAGTGATATGTTCAAAACATTCAAGTGACTTAAGAGGGAAATTTTCATTTATACTAGGTTTTGTTCCGTTTTTATTAATATGCAATTTTTAATTGAACTTCTCTTTAAGAACCTATTTTTCCACGCATATTAAAATTCTTACCATTTAAATTTTTATATCATTAAATTAAAAAAATTGATAATTTTTTTCGTATATTAACATTATTACAATTAATATACAACTAGCATTCAGAATAAAATATTTTAGGTTATAAACCATATACACTTCCAAATCCAAAACGTGGATAAATCGAAAACTTATGTAATCACAGTACACTGTTTATCCCGTTGTGCTAACGTCAGTCCCCTCTGATAGAGAAGCTCTGCCTTTAGGTAGGAAAATCAAAGGTGTAACATCTATAAATGTATGGTTGTTGAATGGTTTTTCCTTTTTACAAAGTGTAATTTCATTACTTAATTGCTTTTGGAACATGATGTAGTTTTGTTTTTTAATTAAGAATTATACTTAAAAAATAGGTTAAACGTTTAAGATCTGGGTAGGAATGAAAAGGTCTTTCCAACTGGTTTGTTTTTTTTTAATAATGATAATGAATCAGCTCGTATTCATTTATATAATTATTATATTTGAAAATTAAATTATGATAAAAAAAAATTACTAGAATTTGTTTACAAAATTATATTTTTTTAATATTATTTTTATTTACATGTTTATGGATTTTGGATAAAAGTGTTATGTTAAGACATTTCTTGATGTGAAATTATGGGTTTATTTTTTAGTTCAAAGTGATGAAGATGTAATTCTGCAAACTACTTACAACTTGAATTTGGAGTCGGAAGGCCGATGGTGGAGCTAGGGTTTCTGAAACAGTGAGGGCTCGAGCAGCCTTCCTTGATCGCAGACGTGGAGCCAAAGCCACTCACAGTGAGCACAGACCCTTTGGAGACAGCCAAAGACGGAGAATCGAAGCCATTAGCAAAGAAGGGAGCACAATAATCAGTGGGTATTGGAAGCATAATGGCAGCAAGCGCGGGGAGGGGAGAGATCCCCTCCTACAAGAATATGATAGCAGGGGAGTCGAGTAGGGACTGAATCCGGAATGGGCCAAGGGCAAACAACAGAGAAAACCCAACAAAAGGAACTAGTTGGCAAACGGGTCTGAGCGGAAAATGCCTCCCAAGGGCTTTGAAAAAACCTAGGTTCGTAATCCCGAACAATAGACTTGAAGAGTATAGAAGCTACATGAGGGATTACGTTTTAATATGTAAGTTTGTTGGGTTTTGGCCATCAGAGAAAGATCTATCCAGGTGGATACAACAGAGATGGAAACCGAATGGACATGTAGAACTAAAACTGGGGCTAAGGGTTTTTTCACAGTTATCTTCTCCAACACAGAGGATAAGGAAAGGGTCTTCGAGGGAGGTCCTTATTTTATGAAAAATGCTGGTTTATTTATTTGGCACTAGGAGGACTGCTACAACCCAGACAAGGAGAAAATGCTAGCATCCCCTATCTGGATCAGACTTTTCGGATTGCCAATAGAGTTCTGGGATCCGGAGATCCTAGAAGGGATGGGTAATGCAATAGGGTCATTCATGAAAGTTGCTGAATCCACCAAAAGAGGGAGGTATACGTCATAGGCGAGGATTTTTGTATATATGAACATCACCAAACCTCTCCCAGATTTTATCGAATTAGAATACCATGATGAGGTTTGGCAACAACCAGTGGATTACGAACATATTCCATTCTGATGCAGAAGATGTCATGAATATGGACACCTCTATAGACAATGCGCTTTAAACAAGATAGAGGAATCAACAGACAAGAAAGAAGAGGAAAGAGTACCAGTAAAGGACCCTGGAAGAAAGGAAGAGGGATTTAAAGAAGTACAGAACAAAAGGAGATCAAGGAAAAGTACACCCCAATAGCAACCACCCAAGGAAAATAGCTGGAAACACATAATAAATTCAAAATACTCCAGGAGGAGGAGTCAGGACCGGAAAAGGAGGTTAGCGATGAAGAACCAATGGAAATATTAAAAGAAATAGGAAAGCAGGAAACAGGAAAAGAGGATACATAACAAGGAGAAGTAGAAGAAAAGGAGGAACACGCAAATGAACAAACCCAAATGGAAGTAGATACGCAGAAAGACAAAGGAGGAGAAGAGGAATGTACAATGAGGAAATTGTTAAATGAATGGAGGTATTTAGATGAGAGATTTATTCCTGAGGAGCAGAAACAAAGATACAAAGAAGCACTCCAAAAATATAAGGAAAAGACAGGGGGATTGGCAGTAAACAATCTAGAACAGATAAGAACGCAAGGGGAGCAGAACTTAGGAATGGGAAGCTCTGGCAAAGGAGGAAGGAAAAGAGGTTGGCACACGATGAGCGAGACAATACAAGAGGTCGGAGAAACGTTGGTAAATTCAAAAAGAGTCATACCTCTATTTGAGGTATTTCAACAAACCCCAAAATTATTAAGATGATAATTACAAGCTGGAACATTAGAGGTCTTAACAGCAGGGGGAAGCAGAGATACTTGAGAGATAGACTGAAAAAAGACAAACCAAGTATAATGATAGTTCAAGAAACAAATATTAGCATGGAAAAATTGGAAGAAATAATAAGCAGGGGTAAAACTCAGTATGAGGTAATGGCGCAAGATGTGGTAGGCAGCGCAGGAGGATTGGCAATCCTATGGAACCCTGAGGAAGTCCAAGTTACAAACTGAATAAGTTTCCCCCAAATCCTCTCAGGTATGTTTAGACTGATAGGATCCTCTGAGTGGGTTCCCTCTCAGGAGTTTATGGACCACACTTACCAAATGAATGCAAAGGATTCCTACAGAATATGAAATCAGCAATAAGACTCTACCAAGAGATGCCATGGATTATAGGTGGCGATTTCAATATGATCACGACCCTAGCAGAAAAGAGAAGAGGATTAAGGAAAATAGACCCAGATATGGAAGCATTCAGAGACATGATAGCAAAACAGAGAATGGTGGATGTCCAAACAATAAATGGCACACACACATGGAATAATCATAGAGGCGGATCAAACCAAATAGCGTCGAGACTGGATAGATTTCTAGTTTCGGAACAAATCATGAATAGAGATGTATATATTGAGGCGATGATTCTCCCTGCAACAGGCTCAGACCACTAGCCAGTTAAGTTATAGAAATCGACCTCAAACAGAGTCCTAAAAATCGACCCTTTAGGTTTGAAGCATTTTGGCTCAAGAATCATCAGTTTATGTCAAAGGTAGAAGAATGGTGGACTACAAGCCAACAAAGTGGGTGAAGTAAGATGCAAACTTTTCAACTCAAATTGAAGGAACTCAGGGGGAAAATAAGAAAGTGGAATAAAGAGGAATTCGGAGATATATTCAAAGAACAACATTGTTTAGAACAAAAATTGAGCAAGATGCAACAGAAGAATATATTGGAAGGCAGGAACGAAGAGAGAAGTAGAGAAGAGGGCATAGTAATAGGCCAACTTGAGGAGCATAGAAAACAGGAAGAAATCTTATGGAGGCAAAAGTCCCGGATAAACAAGCTTAGAGAAGGAGAGAGAAATACGAAGTTTTTTCATCAAGCCATGATCCAATGTCGACAAAGGAATAGGATTTTTTCAATTCAAAATGAGGGGGGACAACGCTTAACCCAACATGAAGAATTGGAACAGGAACTGGTAGGACACTTCAAGGAACTGTTCACTGAACCTCAAAGGAATTGACCAGAGGCGATTTTTAGAATAAGTAATGAGATCCCACATCTGGTTACCAGGGATCAAAACTTAGCATTTATGAAGGCAACAACACTAGAGGAAGTGGATGACATAGTGAAAGGTATTAAAAGAAACAAGGCCCCAGGGCCAGATGGATTTACAGCGGAATTCTACCAAGCAAGCTGGTAGTTCCTGGGACGAGAAATACTGGAAGTGGTAGAGGAATCGTGCAGACATCAAAAGGTATGGCCAGGCCTAAACTAAACCCTTTTAACTCTTATTCCTAAAACCGCTCAATCGGAAACAGCTCAGGGTTTCTACCCAATTACGCTTTGTAATGTAATATATAATAACATTGCCTCTTTAATGGTCAAAAGGCTAAAGCCAATCCTATCCAGTATAATCTCCCCTGAACAAACAGGGTTTGTGGAAGGGAGACAAATCTTAGATGGTTTGGTAGTATCCCAAGAAGTTATTCATACCCTGAAACAAAAAAAGGAACCAGGAATGATGATAAACTTAATCTCTCAAAAGCCTATGATCGCCTAAATTGGAACTATCTTGAGTCAATTCTACAAGCTTTTGGGTTCTGTAATAGATGGGTGAATTGGATACACAGAATGATTTCTACACCAAATTTCTCTATCCTTTTGAATGGTACTCCAACTTCAACTTTTAATGCCACAAGAGGATTACGCCAAGGCGACCCCATATCGTCATCTCTATTCATCATAGCAATTGAAGGGTTGGGAAGATACTTCAAAAAATAGTTGAGAGAAAGGAAAATAAAAGGTCTGAGACCATGGGGCAACAACCTTCTAGTAACGCATCAACAATTTGTGGACGATATCATGTTATTTTGTACTGCTTCCCTGAGAGAAGTCAAAAGGGTAAAAGGGATACTGGAGGTATTTATGGAAGCCTCAGACACTGAAGTCAACAAGGACAAATCAAACACCTTCATCTTCAAAACTCCTGAATCGGTTAAAGGGCATCTGACTAGGACTCTGGGATTGGGAGAATTCCCCACAAAATACTTGGGCATGCTACTAGTTATCAATCCTCTAAGAATAACTAATTGGTAGCCGACCCTAGAGAAACTTAAGATTAGATTAGCCAACTGGGATTTTAGGTCTCTGAATATAGCAGCAAGACTTGTGCTCCTGAAATCAGTCCTCCAATTAATCCCCATTTACCCCCTATCGGTAATGGCTGTTCCCAAAGGGGTATGTAATAAAATGATTGAGATTTTCAGAAAAAATTTATGGGGAGGACCGAAACAACAGAAGAAATGGGCCCTATCTTCTTGGCACAATTTAACAAAAGCAAAAGAGGAAGGGGGACTAGGTCTTAGAGATCCTCTTACACTAAACCAGATCCTAGGAGTGAAGTTATGGTGGCGCTGGATGCAAGGAGGCAAAGATTTATGGAAAAAAAATGGACTCAAAACTACAACATGCCTACAATTGTTGAAGAGATTTTTAGGAAGGAGGAGATGCGAAAAGGATCCACGATATGGGATTTGGCAAGTCATAACAGATATATCATAAATAAGTATGCTTTTTGGGAAATAAGAAATGGAAGGACAACTAAATTTTGGGGGGAACACTGACAGCAACTGGGAAAAATGGTGGAACTTCAGGACGTGGTAATCACATGCAGGGAAGCCAAAGCCAAAGGTCTAAACTATGTAAGCGACTATTGGAGGGAAGGAAGAGATAACGAGACTTGGAGAGAATGGAAGGAACCAGAGGAATGGGACAATAACATTAATGAGGCTCTGAAAGAGAAGCTAGTCAAAGAGATGGACTCAAGAAGAATTAAAACTAGAACAGAGCTGGACATTCTTAGATGGGGAAGAACTTCAAGAGGCACCTTTATGGTTAAGGAGGCATACTTATTAAAGTCCAAACAGGAGCAAGAAGAACAGCTACAAGACTGGAAACAACTATGGAGGAATAGATGGTGGCCAAAGGTCACCATGTTCGCCTGGCCAGTGGGAAGAGGACGCATACTGACCTGGGATCAAATTCAGAAAAGAGGGTTCCTACGACCACCCAGATGCAGCTTATGTGAACAAGATATAGAAACCCTGGAACATATCTTAAACTCCTACCCAATAGCTCAGCAACAATGGGAAGAAACAAGAATCCTCTTCAGAAAGACAAACCGAGACCCTCAGAGCATAAAACAAACTATTTTCCAATGGGGGAAAGGCCAATTTCAAAGCCCAGTAGTGAGGAGAGCTTGGATTTTAGCAGTAGGATTCAACATATGGCTCATCTGGAAAGAGAGAAGTAGAAGATTATTTCAAAATAAAATCAACCCCTCGGAGTTGGTATGGAAAAGAACTCAAAGTCTTATAAGGGAAACAATCTTATCAAAAGTTTGGGACTAGGAGGATTGGAAAACTACTTCGGAAGAAAACCAAATCTTAATTAAGCTAAGTCTGGAACAAGGAATGGTGTACCCCCAGAAGCAAAAACCTCAGATCATGTAGATCCAAATTCCTGCTGTGTTTACTCGTCCCTAGGAGGGCTTCATCAAATTAAACTTTGACAGGGCTTCCAAAGGTAACCCAGGGCCAGCAGGATTAGGAGGGATCTTCAGAGATAGCCACGGCCTCACCAGATGGATTTATGCAGACAGAGGAGGGATAATGAGTAACAATGAAGCGGAATTCAAGGCTGCCTATCAAGGAATCAGAGTTGCAATAAGAAATGGATATAGGAAGCTAGAAATAGAAGGTGACTCAAATTTAGTAATAGAGACCATCAGAAAATTAAATAATGGAAAGGAATGGGATCAGGTGGCAAAGAGCTGGAGGACTGCGGGTCTAATCTAGGACCTGGCAGAAATCATGAAGAGTATAGATTATAAGATCATCCACCATGTTAGGCGAGAAGGCAATAAAGCAGCGGATTACCTTGCCAATTGGGGATGTAATGAATCAAATGGGAAAGTGGATAGCATATGGTCAACCCACTCGACAGGAACAAGAAGGGAAAATCTAAATCAAATCATAAAATATGACAATAATGACACAACATGACCTCGATCAAGGCTCTAGACAGACCCCGATCGTGGCAAAGAAAAGGACACGATGCAGAAAAAAGATGGCAAGCAGGACGTGGAAGCCCAAGCCACCTCATGAATTAATCAGCCACAGGTATGCAGAGCCAGCATGCAAAGGTGGTCGAAAACCGAGGTATGGAGGAGAAGGAATAATAGTGAGAGCAGGGGAGAATGATGGAGAAGTTGGGATGGAGAAGTGTAGGATAGGTAACAATAACTATTTAGGAACCGGAAAACGCAAAGCAGAAGACAACCAGAGAATCAGAAAAGTGGTGAGGGCGGAGAATAATAGTAAAAGAAAACTGGGTATCTGACTCAGGAAAGGGCAGGAGACAATGGCGGAGAGAAGAAGGAGGGTAGGAGAAAATATAGATGAGAAAGGGAGCCAAATGGTCCAGGGCAAAGATAAGAAGGAAGCTCAGAATGATAAGGAGCAATATAGGCTAAGAACTGAGGTGTGAGGTCATCCCCAGGAAGATAAAAAACATATGCCAACCAGTGGAAGAGCAGGGAGGGCGAATAATCAGGAGAAGGAACAATCGGAAGAAGAAGAAGGTCGAGGAGAGGGAGTAATGGAAGGTGGCAGAGAAGATCAGAAGGGAAAGGCGATGATTGAGGTAGGGCAAGGCAGCCGGAGCACCAATAGAGGAAGACCCTCCCGTAGAAGAAAAGGTAGAGGTCACAGGGACCGAGGAAGAAGCTAGCAAGATGATGCTTGTGAAGCCGAGATGCAACAGACAACTCGCCAGAAACGAGGACGAAGAACAACTGAGCAGATGGCTCAGGATGCGACAAAGGCGTATAATGAAGGGACGAATGAGGAAATCAAAATAATTATCCAGGAGTTGGACAACGATGTGTTGTAGGAAGCCTCTGACCCTGAAATGGAGGACTGGAGCATCCTTCTACCTGACCCAGGAAACACAAGGAGTCGGTTATCCTTGTATAAACAAGCACTGCATGTCTATTGGGTAGTGAAGAGGTTAACAACAAAAACCATGGAATAGGTAGCAGTAGAGATGACTGAAATGGCTCAAGGAATCCCCAATCTAAGAAGGGAGATGAAAAATCTACATGTTTCTATCCAGATGCAGGATACCAGGCTCGAGGGAATTCAAACAATGCTGAAAAAGATAACTAATGGGCAGCGCAAGGAGGGAATCAAGATGGAGGTCATGGTAGGCTGAGTCCTTATATTTTTGTCTTCAATTTAATCCTTCGGTCAATCGTTAGGAGAACCTGTTTTGTGTAAATGTTCCTGAACTGTTATAAGGATGTACGAAAGTAGAATTATAATGTTGAATGTAGGTAGAATCATAATGCCATAAGTAAGTAGAGTAAGATACTTATTGTAGACCCGGTGGTGTATGTTTACATGCTTTGGATTGTTATTCCCAGACTGATAGGGATCAACAGACCCAGTTTCCCCTCGGGGCGGGTTGAGATCACCTTCTGCATGTACATATATTTTTTTAATTGCCTATAATAGAAAAGATCCTACTGTAGCTTACAAAAAAAAAATCTGCAATCTACTTACAAAAGAAAAAAATATAATTTTTCATATATATTTTTGTTAATAATCTGTATTAAATAAATCTCAAAATATTTTGGAAACAAGAAAACCAAATTGCTAAAACACATTAAAAAAAACCAAACTACTACATCTTACCTCCATCAAATCTCATACATAAAATTCATGCAAATTTTTGCAAAGATTAGATATAAAGTTAGAAAACACTGAGATATGAAATTGTTCCATTTCAATTCCATTTCCAATAAAGATATTCTATGAGGGCATCCCAGTATGAGGGGACGTGTAAGTTTGTCTTTCTTTTTTGCCCCTTTAAAATAGAAATAACCATTTTAATTATGTTTTAAATAGAAAAATAATGTCTACTATAATTAAAAAAAAAATGAATATGCTATAAATTAATTAGAAATAAAAAAAAGTGAATCAAATGTTTAAATCTTATAATTTTTAAAAATATTTCAACATGAGATTTAAATAAACTATTTAAAAATCTATGTTAACTAATTTATGTCTCTATATATGGTTAAATTTTTCATTTAGTCTTATATTAAAAATACAATTTAAACCATGAAAAATAACATTATATTTTGCATTATAAAAAAAAATTGAATTGAAAACTTTTGTTATTTATTCTTTCTAAAACTATGTTATATCCATATTCAAATTAAATCCATTCTGGTAATATTCAAATTGCAAATTAACCAATCTATTCTAGTAATATTCAAAATGCAAATTAACAAAGTGGATGTCAATGATGTATAGCCTAAGTGGTTGAGAGAGTTTAATGATAAGCTCCCACCTAGATTCAAATCCCATGACATGAATATAGTGATAATCCTGCAAAATGGATTCTATATAGAACGTGCATGCACGAGAAGGTTATTGCATCAAACAAATAAATCAAGGGCGTCATTCTTATTTGGATTGATCACATATATTGAGACTATTTCTAAATTTGATAGTACCTGGTTGTTAGCCAGATATTGAATAATTCTTGAAATCTGATTTTCAATTATTCTTGAAATCTGTTATCAATATAAGTTCAGTAAAAATAAGTTTAACGAAATAAGGGTGAAATTTTTTTAGCTATGCCTCGCTGATTATTCTGTTTCAGGATTGCAGTTTCTATAAATAATTTGGAATGTGATAGATTATTCTTTTTGGGATTATAGATTTGAGAAATAATATGGAATCTGCCACTGCAGTATTCTGAAATATTTTTAAAATCTGCAATCTACAATCAAGATAAGTTCAATAATAGTCTCAATCCTCTCCAATAATCGTCTCTAAACATTAGGGTAAAAAGATTTAGCTATGCTCGAGGCTGATTGAGATAATCCTCTCAAATAATGGCCTCTAAACTCTCCTTATTGTCTCAAATAATCGTCTCTAAAGAATTCTAACCACTGCGTAGCATTGCTTTGGGTTCAACTTTTCTAATTTTGTTGTTTTTAGGGCTTCGAGTATAACAGAACATGTTAGACTAAAGCATATAGAAAACACAGTGGATTTATACTCAGAGACTTAGATGGCAAAAGCAAAGAATAATTCACAGATACAGAAAAATGGAGAAACAACAAGATTACTCAATTAGAAACAACGGAATAGATAAAACAATTACTGGAGAACAGAAATCACTTTGCATTACATAAGAGGCTTCGGCCTTGGCTTGCTTTCATTGGCCAGATAAATTACAAATTTATAGAGGCAGAAGAAGGATTTAGAATCTTGTATGTGACTCAAATGGAGATATGGAATGATTTAGAAACTACTAGCGATGTAGGAGGATCTAGAATCCTACACGTGATTCTAGAAACTAATGGTAGTGTAGAAAGATCTACAATCCTGGAGATCTAGAAAGATCTGATCTAGAATCCTCCGTGAATTTGGCTTCACACTTAACATTCTCCCACTTGAAGCCAAATAAGAGTGATCAAGTCACACCGAGTCCTACCATGCCTCTACATAACTCATGTTCATTTTGTGGTAGAACCTTAGTGAGCATATCAGCAGGGTTCCTATCTGTATGGATCTTTTCCAAGGATAACTGTTCTTCCTCCAACACATGCCGGATCCAATGGTACCTTAAGTCAATGTGCTTGGTTTTTGAATGAAATGTTGGGTTTTTCGCCAAGTGAATGGCACTCTGACTATCAGAATATAACACATACTTGTCCTGCTTTATTCCTATCTCTCTTAGGAATCACTGCATTCATAACATCTCTTTACAAGTTTCTATTGCAGCTATGTACTCTGCTTCTATTATAGAGAGGGCTACTATTTTTTGTAGCCTTGACACCTGTTTGGTCAATTTAGTGTGTCCTAAATTGCTACATTAATTTGTCAATCCAGGATTCGTAAGCTGACGAAGTGTGGCGCACTATATGTGTAAGATAACCTATCTCTTACTTTTTGTCGTTTTTTGTTTTTATTTGTTTTGGGGGTTTTTATCTTGGTTGGCTTCCTAATGTGAGAGGGAAATTCTAAAAGATAAGTATGGATATAAATGTTCAAGGCAATGATGTCCTTTATAATGATTTCCCAAACTTCAAACTTCAAAAGGGGTTTAAAACATGCAATGACAAAATTAATTCCTAAAATAAAAATGAAAATGTGCCACTATACTAGTCAAACAAACAGTGAACTATTGATCATGAAACCCATTACCCTTGCTACTGTCTAAATACAAAAGAAATTATGCTCAAAGAAATCCAAGAATTGCAAGCAAAGTAAAGCTAAAATCAAATTACTTCAACTCATATTCTGGCCCCTCACCATTAGTCTCGCTATGGCTTTCGGAGGTAATCATAAACAACTTGAGCAATCTGATATCTAATTTGCAAAAAAATAACCTAATATCAAAATTACACACTCATACTTTAATCCCTCACCATTAGTCTCGCTATGGTTTTCAGAGGTAACTGATAATGACATGAGTAATTTAATATCTAACTTGCAGAAAAATAAACTAATATCAAACTACACACTCATACTTCAATCCCTCACCATTAGTCTCACTATGGCTTTCAAAGGTAACTGATAATGACATGAGTAATTTAATATCTAATCTAACTAATAAAGCAAATGTACAAAGCTGAAATAAATAAAACAGTGCTGGAATTAAAAACTAAGAAAAATAAATTAGCAGAAGGACAAGACTGATTCCATGTCATTAGTCATTGTAAAACTATGTGCAAATGCCTGGGCTGCCTACTGTAATCTGGAACAAAGACACTGATCAGTTAACAACAGTATAAAGCATGAAAACTTATGGACAGAAATAAAACGTTAATACCATAAGAGATGCAATATATACACGTGAATAACTATGGCATAATGAACGTAAGGAAATAAAACATGAAACTATATAGAAATAAACAAAACCTTGGCGTGTGCAAGGGCCCTTTGCACAACCTCGGGCAACAACTATCAACCATGAATTATGTTTATGAACAGAGTCTTCTCATGTATTCAAAATGCAATCATAACAAGGAAATAATGTCACGGCACAATGGGCTTTCTTTACAGAAAAATTACATTAGAAAGGCTAACTATGATGCGTATGGAGACACATTATTTATAATAGAAGGCTACATAACTGATTTCCTAAAAATTTCATGAACAGAGGACACGTGAACAACAAAGTCCACGGATCTAGCATCATGGTTGCCGAGGTGATGCAATCTAATGAAAGCAGCTTGTTGGAATTACTTCATGGCCATCCTACAGGTGTCAGTGTGCCTCCAGAAGTTTAGAAACAACCACGAAAATGTTTCACGTGCCTGGAAACAGAGTCCTGTTACTGTAGGATTCTTCTATTGACCATTGTTTTGACCATCGTTGACTATGGCCTCTTTTGATGAATTCGATTGAGCCAATAGGACTCGTTCCATGTCCATGTCATTTTCAACTTGCCCATGTGGCTCGATTTTCCTGAAGACACCTGCAATATAGACTTTAGCAAAACAGCTGCGAAAAGTTGAGCTGGCTGTGGAAAGTGACAAGATTCCACAGCTCATAAGCAAAAATCTAGTTCAAATAGCAACACAAAGACATAGTCAAGAAACCACTTTAAATGCTCTTTTATAACTAATATGCAGTGATACTGATGACTTAGGAGGTTCAGATGAATGGAAAGAAGCTAGAAAAAGGTGTAGGAAAGATGCAATTTTGGGGCTCAACATACCCCCACTGTGAAGGTGTTGCATGTCCTCATGCAACCAAAATTTTGACTATCCCCCCTTCAAATCATATGTTCTGAAGCTTCTACCAGTACATCCAGCCCTCTTCTTCTCTTTCTTGGTGCTACTAACATCCTGGGCTTCTTCATCAAGCATCTGGATTTAAGATTGATCAGTGCTCTACTTCTCTTCTTGCACTTTTTCTTCAATTTCTTGTTCTTTTTCTGCCATAGTCCAAGATGTAGCATGGTATTGTCATGGATGATCTTGTCCAGTTTACTCTGCTCCTTTAATGCTTCATTTTCATGTTCAATATGTCTGTTTAGGACCTCTAACTCAAAAATTTCTTGTTTCAATGACTTGATTTGAGCTTCTTGTGCTGGATGAGGCATGGATGAAGAGCTTCGTTCTATGGCCTTCTTTTCCAGGGATTCTATGTAATCATACATCTCCTGCTGATTTGGGTCTATCTCGGGTGAGTTTTTCCTTGGGCTGATCCCAAAGTCCTGTTGAGGAGGACTAGTTTCAAAGTCTGGCCGAGAAGGACTTATATCAATGTCTGGAGGACTAGTTTCAATGTTTGGCTGAGAATGAGGTGGGATACGGCTAGCTGGAGATTGTTCCAGTGTTCCTCCCAAATCAATAAAATGGGGTCCTTTTGTTTGTGCTTTTCTCCATTTTCCTTTAAGCCTACTGCTTCTTCTTAAATGTTGTGGGCTAGTGCCCTCTTCCTCAATACTCTGTTTTCCTTTTCCTTTCTCCCTGGCTGCAACTGATTGTCTTTGGAGGTGAGTTAGCCTTTCAGACAGTGGCTGGTGGTCCTCTTCTAAAGAAGGTTCTGGTGATTAGTAAACATTCTCTATGCTTCTTTTCCCTTTCAAACTCTTTTGCTTTTTATCCTTGGTTCTTTCCAGCTTCTCTTCTTGATTAAATTCTTTGGTTTTGTTGATAGGAGGGTCTTGAATTTTTACACTAGTTCCCTTTTTCCTATTCTTTCTTATTGTACTACTCTCGGGCACTTCAGGTGGCTCTTGAAAGTAATTTCTCACTAAAAATTGTTCCCAAGTATCCCTTTTTCTCCTCAATTGGTCTTCAATTAAAATCCTCACCAGCCCATGATGATATAAATGGGGTTCTATATCCTCTATAGTCTTTTGAACGGCTGTAGCCATCTTTTTCAAGCTCAACAATAAAAAGTAAGGTAGATTTAGGGTTTGATTATCTAAAAAGTTCATCAACAGTCGTGTATGATACATGTACATTGCTCCAAAACAGCCCTCACATGTTATGAACTTTTGAATAACCAACAGTAAACTAGCCCATTTCTCTTCTAAGGCATGAACAGGAATTCCTCTTTTGAATATAGTCACATCCATACATGGGTTACGTAGGATCACTCTCCAAGCTTCCTTGCCAATGCTCTTGTTCTTGAACCAGCGTTCACCTTCTTGAGGGAGTTCTGTAGCAGCTGCTATGGATGCCTCAGTCACTGTAAATTTTGAGGTCCCAAATTTCCACCTCCAGACCGTTGAAAGACCTCACAAAAGCTTTTGTTACCTCCTTATTGTAGCCTTTAAACTTCTGAATAAACCGAAGCCATTTTTCCTTTTTCAATATGTCTTTGACTTGCGAGTATCCTTCCATAAATTTGGGTCCCTCTGGTTGTACCCTCAACAATCGCCCCATTCTTTCCTTTTGTTCTATAATTTGTCTGCATGAGAAGGGTTTAGCGGAGGTGAGAGGGCTGGACTAGTAGGAATGAACAGGGTTTATGGAGGAAACCGATGACTGTAAGCGGAAAATAGATGACAGGCAGCAAAACAGAGGACAGGCAGCCGAGGTGAATTCATAGAATAGAGCAGAGCCTTATGTGAGCGAGGTGGTAATGTAGCCGTGGCTTCAATTAAAAACAGTAGGGGAGTGATGGCAGAAATTTTAAAAATGGACGGTTGTGTAGTAACCATAAGCACATTAATGAAATGGCTGTGGAATCTATGCGGTGGAGGAGAACCGTAATCAAATCAACCACGTCTCATAATTACAGGTGGAGTATAGAAATTCTTCCAGACTTGAGTTAAATCCGAGAATTAATCATGAAGCTGTTGGAGAAATAAATGCATGGCTTATGGAGGAATGTTGTGGAAAGGTTATGGGGAATATTACGCCAATCATTGCATATAGTGGAGCTCGTGATTTAATAACTATGAGAAAATGTGTTTGAATGCCATTTGAAATAAATTTTGCCCATACCTTGGAATGTTTGCCACTTTTTGTCAATAACCTTTGATCAGTTGCCTTTTCTTGATGCCTTTAGGTGCCCCATGTCTTCATACTATGTCCTCGGTCATACCTGCAATTTATTTTTTATTATTGTTGCCTATCATCTAACTGCTAATGTTAAATGACAGGGTGCTGGTTGCAGAAACACAACTGGCTGCAGAATCAGTTAGTAGCTGTGGAAACTGACTCTAGCTATGGAAACTGACTCAACAATCCTATAGTTGAATGAGATGGATAAACAATGACTGAATGGATGAAAAATGGTCATAAAAACTTTTAGTAGTGGAATGAAATGGATTTGAATGAAATGAAGTGGTGTGGAATGGAAATGAGATGGAGTGGAATGGAAATGAGATGGAGTGGAAGGAAAAATGAGAAGGAGAGAGAGATTTTTTTTTTGGAAAATATAGGGTGTCAGGAGTTCCTGATTTTCACCCTGTATTTTCTGTATAACACTGTCAATCAGTGATTGGTTTTCAGGCTTATACATTTTTTTTTTTTTTGGAAAAGAAAAGAACAACAGCTAAGTCAGTGGAGAAGAAGGATTCTTCTTCACCAGCCTTATTGCAGAACTATCTTGAAAGATTTTGAAAAATTCCTCTTTTGAGAGTGGCTTATGATAGATCTTTAGTCGATGGCCATTCACAATAAGAGGAGTTTGATGTTCATTAATGGTTTTGATTCTTACCACTCCATTGCTAAAGACTTTGTCAATCTCATATGGCCCAAGCCAATGAGTCTAAAATTTGCCTTTAAAGTCTTTAAACTTGGAATCAAATAGCAATGCCCAGTCTCCTTCTTGAAACTTTTTCTCTTTGATGTATTTGTCATGCCACTTAGCTCTTTGTCATTGAACTAGATTAGTTCTTAGGATCGCCTCTTTTTTGATCTCATCTAGCTCATTCAACTGCTCCATTCTATGCTTTTGGGCTTCTGATAGATCCATCTCCAATTGAACCGCCATCTTGAAGGTTTTGACTTGGAACTCAATGGGGAGCATGACTTCTTTCCCATCAACAAGTTCATAGGGAGAATGTCCTGTTGTATTTCTCCATGTAGTTCTGTAGGCCCACAAGGCTTCAAGAATCCTTTCTACCCAATCTCTTCTGTGTAGATGAACAATTTTGGTGATGATACTTTTGAGAACTTTGTTTATAGACTCCACTTGACCATTTGCTTGCAGATGGTAAGGAGTAGATCTTTTGTGCTTGATTTTGTATTCTTCCATAAGCTTCTCCACCAAGTTGGATGTGAATTGGCTTCCCTGATCTGTTACAATTTCTTTTGGAACACCAAAGCGAGTAAAAATATCCTCATAAAGAAAATTAACAACTGAATTTTCAGTAGAAAAAACTAACGCTTTGGCTTCTACCCATTTAGTGACATAATCAGTACATACTAATATATACTTCTTTTTTTTAGATGGTGGATTAATAGGTCCAATGAAATCTAAAGCCCATTTTTCAAAGGGTTCGATGAGTACCTGTGGTTGCAATAACATTTCATTTGAAAGGGTAGGTTTCCCTACTCTTTGGCAGCTGTCACACCTTTTGACATATTGTTTTGTATCTTTAAAGAGGGAAGGCCAAAAATATCCCAAAGAGAGGATTTTATAGGCTGTCCTTTTGTCAGCAAAGTGTCCACCACATGGTTCATCATGACATGCCTTGAGGATGTTAGGCATTTCATCTTCCCTAACACATCTTCTGATCACAAGATCGGGCCCTGTTCTAAACAATTCGTTAGAAATCCATGAATATTTTGAACTCTCCTAAATAATCTTTCTCCTTTCACTAGGAAATAGGTGTGGAGGTAGTTTCCCTGTAACTAAATAGTTAGCAATATCTACATACCAAGGGGTTTTAGTAGTTACTGCAAATAAATATTCATCAGGAAACTTATCCTCTATAGGAGAATCTTCTTTAGTATTCTGAATTCTAGACAAGAAATCAGCGACTGTATTTTGTTTCTCTGGTCTATCCAACACAGTAATATTGAATTCCTATAAAAGTAGGAGCCATCTTGTAACTCTGCCATTAGTAATAGGTTTGTTCATTAAATATCGAATCATAGAATGATCAGTATGAATAAAAGTTTCATAGCCTGTTATATAATGTCTAAACTTATTGATTGCATGAACAATGGCTAAGAACTCTTTTTCAATCACAGTATAGTTCAACTCAGTGGGAGTCAAATTTTTACTGGTATAGTAAATGGCATAAGGGACCAAATATTTTTGACCCAACACAGATCCTAGAGCTGTATCTGAAGCATCTGTAGAAATATGGAAAGGGAGTTTCCAATTTGGTTCTCTCAAGATAGGTGCTTCAGATATTCTTGTTTTCAAAGTTTCAAAGGCTGATTGACAATCAGGATCCCATTTGAATTCATAGTCTTCTGTAAGCATTTTGAAGAGTGGAGATGCTATTTTAGTGAAGTTTTCTATAAATATTCTATAGTATCCAGTAAATCATAGAAAACTTCTAACATCTCTTTGACAATTTGGAATAGGCAACTTGGAAATGACTTCAACTTTTGATCTATCAACTTTAATCCCATCTCCTGAAATATGATGTCCTAAAAAAATACCTTCAATAAACATCATAAAGCATTTTTCTTTACATCGTACAAGTACTTTTTCCAAATTTTCTAATGCTTCTTCAAATGAGTCACCATAAACTGTAATATTATCCATATAAACCTCTACACAATCATGGATTGGATCAGAAAAAATTCCTAGTACTGCTCTTTGGAATGTTGTGCGTGCATTACATAACCCAAAAGGAAGCACTCGATAGGCAAATGTTCCCCATGGATAGGTAAATGTGGTCTTATCTTGATCCTCAGGTGCTACCTGAATTTGGTTATAACCACTAAAACCATCCAAAAATGAAAAGTACTTTTTGCTTGCTAATATATCTAATACTTGATTGATAAAAGGCAAAGGAAAATGATCCTTAAAAGTTGCTTTATTCAATTCCCTTTAATCAATGCATACCCTCCATTTACCATTCTTTTTAGGTACTATAACCAAAGGAGAAACCCATCGGCTATCTGAAATTGGATAAATGAAGTTTACATTGAGTAGTTTTTGGAGCTCTTCTTCACTATCTCCCTAAGATTTGGATTCATCCTTTCTTGAGGTTGTCTGATTGGTCTCTACTATTTTCCTCAATATAGATATGATGGATGCAAGTCTTAGGATCAATACCTTTCATATCTGTATACTCCCATGCAAATGCAGTAGAATGTTTTTGCAAGATTTTGGTTAGTTCTTCTTGTTGTGACTTTTCCAAATTTTTGTTGATATTTAATGTTTTACCTGGAAAAATCTCAATGATAGAACTACCGAACTCTTCCATAGAGTAAAGAGACATTTGTCTTGATGATAAATATTCAATGTCAGAATCCAACTGAAATTGTGTGGGGTCATATTCTTAAGATGTCTCAAAATTTTCTAATGTGTTCAGAATTTGACTATCCTCACTGATTTCAGAAATGGTAAAGACAGGTTGTATAGTGTCCTCATCATCGACCCATTCATTGTCTCCTACTTCTGTGATTGCTTTTGTTGGAAGACACAAATTGAATTTATTTGTCGAATTACCATTATAGATGTACATATCCCTAGATCTACAACTAATGAAAGCATCAGCTATGGCTAGCCAAGGTCTTCCTAAGATAAGTGGGTGCCCTCCTAGATTACTCTTGGGAGTCAAAATCATAAAATCTATTGAATATTCCCAAGAATCTAAGGAGACTGAAATATCTTCTAATACATCATCTGGTTTGATAATTGATCGATCTGCAAGTTGCAGTAAAGTAGGTGTAAAAAGAAGATTAGCGAGTTTTAGCTGTTCCATAGTATGTCTACTCATAATGTTGATAGCAGCCCCTAGGTCAATCAAAATGTTTGGAATTTTTATCCCATTTATATATGTCTTGACAATTGGACTACCTGGATCTACATACTTCTACATGGTAATTTTTTCCATCATGATATCTGCAATTTTTCCTACCAGGTGGATTCTTCTTGTATCTCTTGGTTTCCTTCCTAGTCTTTTGAGACTCAACTCCTTTATTGTTTTTGCTAGAATAAGAATCTCTCTGATGGCTTGTAACAAGGGAATCTTGATACAAACATTCTTTAATTCATCTAGAAAATCATAATTAGTCAACAAGATTTGTTTTTCCGCCCCTTTATCAATTTGTAATCTCTCAGGGAAAGGAGGTGTGGATGAAGATGCAGGTTGCTCAACTATAGGAGTCGTGGGGGTTGACTTTTTATTCTCTTTTTGAATGTTTGAGTTTTGAAGAGATGCTTCCTCAGAACCTTTATTGACTTTAAGAGAGTCCTCCTTAGACATGTCTTGCTCTTGGACATCTATAGAAGGTTTTTATAAAACTCTACCAGACCTGAGTTGTACATCATTAAGAGGAACAATCATGTAGGTAGGAAATTGTTGTCCTTCTATCATGTAAGTATTCTCAGGATTTTTATTGTTAGGATTTGGCAATGGCTGAGAGGGTAGTTGATTTGTATTTTGTTGAAATGGGAGCATGAGTTGAGGATTTGGATTTTGTTGAGAGGGTTGTTGTGGACGAAATGGCAATGAAAGTTATGGGTTTTGATTTGGAAGTTGTGGAGTTTGTTGATTTTGAAAAGATGGAGAAAATTGATAAAATTGAGCAAATCCCCCATAAGGATTTTGCATCCCTTGTGCCCATAATTGGTATGGATTTTGAGGTTGGGGCCAAGGTTGTTGCCGAGGATTCCAATTTGGCGGGGGTTGAAAATTCATAGGGTTGTTAAACCCTTGGTTTTGTTGCCCCTGCCAAGGTCTTCTTGCAACAAAATAGAGAGATTCTACTGAATTTGGATCTTCTTGAAAGACAGCTTTGAGCCCAGGAATTAAAGGACAATCCTTGGTCTCATGACTCTCTGAGCAAATCATACATGTTTCTACAACTTTTTCATCCAAGGGGCATTCCCTTAGAGCATGTTTCTTTCTACATTTCGGACAAAAGATGGTTAGAGCATCAGTTTCTGCTTTTTACCTGTTTTGAATTTTAAGGGTGTCTAGTTGTTCACTAAGGCTCCCTAAGATATCAGTTTTGAATTCATTAAGCATATTGCCAATCTCTGCCCTACTTACTGACCCAGTTGTAGATTTGTTTGCCTTAATGAGAGAAGGATCTCTAGGCCCTTTTCTTGTCTTAGATTTTCCTCTCGAGAGATAGACACATAGTTTTGCTATGTCATGAAGTGGAAGTTGAGAAATGTCTCCCTTCCCCATCATGTTTAAAATATCTATCCATTCATCTCTAATGGATTTCAATAAAAGGTCTTTCAAGGTTTCCTCATCTAAGTTGCTCATCTTTACTCTATTTAAGTTGTATTGAAATCTTTCAAGTAAGTCCTCCAAGTTTTCATCTTCTTTTTGTACCATTTTGAATACCTCATCCTTATGATTGGTGGGCATGCAATAGTCCAGGTATCTATCCAAAAATGTTTGTTTCATGTCATTCCAAGTCCTCATAGATTGGGTGACTAATCCTATGAATCATTTCAAATCGAATCCCTTTAATGTTGAAGGAAACAGTTTGAGTTTTTTAGAGTCTTCCATATAGTCATAGGTTCGGCACACTACTTCAAACTCAAACAGAAATGTTTCAGAATCCTCACTTCGCAATCCATAAAAGTTGGGGAGAACATATGGTGAGATGTTTTTCATCGTATTATGAGTTCCTCGTCAACTATAGGGAATCCAAACGAGTTGTCTCCTTCCCTATTTCTTCCATTATTACCTCCACCTCCACCATTGTTGCCTCCATTATTTCCTCCTCCTCTACCTCTACCTCTACCTCTGAATCCATCTACTACTTCCTCTGTCATGATAGTTTCTTCAAAGTCCTCAGAGTCCTCTGGTTCTTCTACTAATGGTGAACGAGGAAGAATTTCCCCTTCCTCTTCTTCAGGTGATTCTACTTCTTTGATTACAATATGCTCTCCTATAGAAGTAAAGAAAGGGTCTTCTTCTAGATGAGGTTTGGTAGATAGTGTAGGAGAATCCTCTAATTTAGCTGCTGCTCCTAGAATTCTAGGGATCTTAAGGCTAGGAGTAGATGGTGGTAAATCTTGTATTTGCCTTGAAGAAGCTAGAGTTGTAAAAATCGAACTTTTGGCTCTAGCTATAAACCTTACCCTAGAATCTCTTGCTCTATGCATGTCAGTTTTTTTATTTTTAAGTTGGGCTAACAATTCTCTTTCTGATCTTCCAGATCACACTAGGTGCAAGAAGAGAGCATACTTAAGAAATTATTGAACCAATAACTCTCTTTTCTGATCCTCCAGATCACACTAGGTGCAAGAGGAGAGCATACTTCAAGAAGTTATCAATTTTTCCCTTCTCTTTATTATTGTTTTTTTTTAAGAAATTGACTACCTAGTTACACTTGCCCGGCAATGGCGCCAAAATGTTTGGTCAATTTAGTGTGTCCTATATTGCTACATTAATTTGTCAATCCAGGATTCGTAAGCTGACGAAGTGTGGCGCACTATATGTGCAAGATAACCTATCTCTTACTTTTTGTCATTTTTTGTTTTTATTTGTTTTGGGGTTTTTTATCTTGGTTGGCTTCCTAATGTAAGAGGGAAATTCTAAAAGATAAGTATGGATATAAATGTTCAAGGCAATGATGTCCTTTATAATGATTTCTCAAACTTCAAACTTCAAAAGGGGTTTAAAACATGCAATGACAAAATTAATTCCTAAAAGAAAATGAAAATGTGCCACTATACTAGTCAAAAAAACAGTGAACTATTGATCATGAAACCCATTACCCTTGCTGCTATCTAAATATAAAAGAAACTGTGCTCAAAGAAATTCAAGAATTGCAAGCAAAGTAAAGCTAAAATCAAATTACATCAACTCATATTCTGACCCCTCGCAATTAGTCTCGCTATGGCTTTCGAAGGTAATCATAAACAACTTGAGCAATCTGATATCTAATTTGTAGAAAAATAAACTAATATCAAATTACACACTCATACTTCAATCCCTCACCATTAGTCTCGCTATGGCTTTCGGAGGTAATTGATAATGACATGAGTAATTTAATATCTAACTTGCAGAAAAATAAACTAATATCAAACTACACACTCATACTTCAATCCCTCACCATTAGTCTCGCTATGGCTTTCGGAGGTAACTGATAATGACATGAGTAATTTAATGTCTAATCTAACTAATAAAGCAAATGTACAAAACTGAAATAAATAAAACAGTGCTGGAATTAAAAACTAAGAAAAATAAATCAGCAGAAGGACAAGACTGATTCCATGTCATTAGTCATTGTAAAACTATGTGCAAATGCCTGGGCTGCCTACTGTAATTTGGAACAAAGACACTAATCAGTTAATAGCAGTATAAAGCATGAAAAATTATGGACAGAAATAAAACGTTAATACCATAAGAGATGCAATATATACACGTGAATAACTATGGCATAATGAACGTAAGGAAATAAAGCATGAAACTATTCAAAAATAAACAAAACCTTGGCGTGTGCAAGGGCCCTCTGCACAACCTCGGGCAACAGCTATCAACCACGAATTATGCTTATGAACAGAGTCTTCTCATGTATTTAAAATGCAGTCATAACAAGGAAATAATGTCACGGCATAGTGGGCTTTCTTTACAACAAAATTACATTACAAAGGCTAACTATGATGCGTATGGAGACGCATTATTTATAATAGAAGGCTACATAACTAATTTCCTAAAAACTTCGTGAACAGAGGACACATGAACGACAAAGTCCACGGATTTAGCATCATGGCTGCCGAGGTGATGCAATATAATGAAAGCAGCTTGTTGGATTTACTTCGTGGGTAGCCTACAGGTGTCAGCGTGCCTCCAGAAGTTTAGAAATGGCCACAAAAATCTTTCACGTGCCTGAAAACAGAGTCTTGTTACTGTAGGATTCTTCTATTGACCATCACTTTGACCATTTGTTGACTATGGCCTCTTTTGATGAATTTGACTGAGCCAATAGGACTCGGTCCATGTCCACGTCATTTTCAACTTGCCCATGTGGATCGATTTGCCTGAAGACACATGCAATATAGACTTTAACAAAACAACTGCGGAAAGTTGAGTTGGCTACGAAAAGTGACAAGATTCTGCAGCTCATAAGCAAAAATCTAGTTCAAATAGCAACACAAAGACATAGTCAAGAAACCACTTTAAATGCTCTTTTATAACTAATATGCAATGATACTGATGACTTAGGAGGTTCAAATGAATGGAAAGAAGCTAGAAAAATGTGTAGGAAAGATGCAAGTTTGGGGCTCAACAACACCCAAGGTACTACTGCACCTGCAAAAGTATACAAATAACCTGTAGTGGACTTTCTGGTATCCATATCTCTAGCCATATCTGTATCTGTAAATCCTTCAAGCACAGTCTCATCATGACCAAAACATAAACAATAATGACAACTACCCTTGAGATACGTTAAAATCCATTTTATTGCTTGCTAATGTTGTTTTCTTGGATTGGTAAGGAACCTGCTCACTATTCCCACTAAATATGCAATGTCTGGTCGTGTGCATACCATGGGATACATCAAACTACCAACTGCTGAAGCATAAGGAATTCTGATGATCTCTTCTTTCTCTTTGTCATTACTAGGACATAATTAATACTCAGCTTGAAGTGGGTTGCAAGGGGTGTACCAACTGGCTTGGCATCCTTCATATTAAACCTGTCAAGCACCTTCTTGATATATTTTTCTTGTGATAGCCAAAACCTTTTGTTTTTCCTGTCACGCATAATCCGCATGCCCAATATCTGTTGTGCTAGTCCCAAATCCTTCATTGCAAATTTGCTACCCAAATCTTTCTTCAACTTATTGATCTTATTATTATCATGCCCAACAATCAACATGTTATCCACATATAACAATAATATGATATACTTTCCTTGATCATACCTCTTGATATAGACACAATGGTCAGCTTCCAACCTTTGAAAACCATGTTCCAACATGAATGAATCGAATTCCTTGTACCATTGTCGAGGTGCCTATTTCAACCCATAGAGACTCTTCTTCAACCTACAAACAAGGCTTTCTTTGCTTTTTTTCTATGAAGCCTTCTCGCTGCTCCATATACATTTCTTCCTCTAACTCACCATGAAGGAAAGCAATTTTTATATCTAACTGTTCACATTCTAGGTCTAAATCAGCAACTAGACCAAGAATGACTCTAATCGATGACATTTTAACAACAGGTGAGAAAATTTTAGTGAAGTCAATACCTTCATTTTGGGCAAAACCTTTCACTGCCAGTCTTGCTTTATGCCTCTCCTTCTTTTCGTCACCTTCATGCTTAATCATGTACAACCATTTGTTTTGTAGAGCCTTTCTACCTTTTGGGAGGTTTACCAACTCCCAAGTTTTATTTTCCAGCAAAGAGTTCATTTCTTCTTCCATTGCTTTCTTCCATTCTTCATTGTGCTCGACTTTACAAGCTTCTTGAAAACAATTAGGTTCACCTTCATCAGTCAACAAAATATAGTTTGAAGGAGGATACCTTTGTGAAGGCTTATGAGGCCTGGAAGATTTGTGAACCAACTGTGGTGGTGCATTATTAGGTTGAATCTCCTATAAAGATTCATGCAAGATTACTTCTTCTTGTTATTCATTGTTTTCTCCTTGTTGTTCTTCATGCTCCTGAATTTGTTGTTCATTTTCTTGTATTGGTGGTATGTTTTCCTGCTGCTCTTCAAACCTGTCAATAACCTTTTTGGCCTCCAACTCACCTACAGTCCTCTTGAACATTTTGGACTCATTAAATATAACATCCCTACTTCTAATAATTTTATGTTTGACTGGATCCCATAGACGATAACCAAGATCTTCATCCGCATATCCCAAAAAAATGTATTTCATAGATTTATCATCTAGCTTAGTTCTATTTTCTTTAGGAATATGTACGAACGCTTCACATTCAAATATTTTTAAGTGAGAATAATTCAAATTCTTACCAGTCCAAACTTCTTCAGGGATACTGCAATCCAAGGCTGTAGTTGGAGATCTATTTATGAGGTAGCAAGTGGTCTTGACCGCTTTAGCCCAAAAATTCTTCTCCAAACCGGAATTGGACAACATACCGCGCACATTTTCCATAGTGGTGTGATTCATCCTTTCTGCGACACCATTCTATTGAGGAGTACTAGGCACAATCTTCTCATGCTTTATGCCAACCCTGCTACAATGTTCCTTAAATGCATTTGAACAATATTCTTCACCATTATCTGTTCTTAAACACTTTAGTAATTTGGATTTTAGACCTCTGTGGCTAGTTTCTTCTAACTTAGTTACCGGAGAATCCACAGTAAGAACCATTTTTTGGCTAGTTTCTTCAGACTTTAGTTATTTGTTAGTCTCTCTTTCAACAGCGACATGGAATTTTTGAAATATTTCAAACACTTCACTTTTATTTTTCATAGGATATGCCCAAACTTTCCTGGATGTATCATCTTTAAATGTTACAAAATATGATGCTCCTCCTAATGATTTGATGTTAACAGGCCCAAACACAAACACATCAGAGTGTACCAATTCTAACACATTTTTCTTTCTGTCATGGCCACCTTTAAGGAATGAAACACTTCTTTGTCTACCATATATGTAATGCTCACAAAGATCAATATTGTAGGATTTCAAACTTGGCAATAAATTTTTACCAACAAGGATTTTTAAGCCCTTCTTGCTCATGTGACCCAAACGCTTATGCCATAGATCTGCTAAATTTCCTTTTTTTGTGATAGTGGCCAAATTTGATTTTCCTATAGTATCTTCAATGTATATAATGTTTGTCCTTTGACCACAACCAATGCACCTTTGCTATGCGTTGTTGATTATTCTC
Source organism: Pinus taeda (assembly GCA_000404065.3). Taxonomy (NCBI): domain Eukaryota; kingdom Viridiplantae; phylum Streptophyta; class Pinopsida; order Pinales; family Pinaceae; genus Pinus; species Pinus taeda. Next base: position 28,407 of record APFE030852583.1, read on the forward strand.
TTTCAGGATTGCAGTTTTTATAAATAATTTAGAATGTAATAGATTAATCTTTTTGGGATTGCAGATTTGAGAAATAATATGGAATCTGTCACTGCACTATTCTGAAATATTTTTAAAATCTGTAATCTTCAATCAAGATAATCAAATCAAGATAAGTTCAATAATAGTCTCAATCTTCTCCGATAATAGTCTTTAAACATTAGGGTAAAAAGATTTAGCTATGCTCGAGGCTGATTGAGATAATCCTCTCAAATAATGGCCTCTAAACTCTCCTTACTGTCTCAGATAATCGTCTCTAAAGAATTCTAACCACTGCGTAGCATTGCTTTGGGTTCGACTCTTCTAATTTTGTTGTTTTTAGGGCTTCGAGTACAACAGAACAGACATATTAATGTATGCAACCTGATTCTGTTACCTGCGTTTCACAGGTAAAACTAATGGATTCGTCTCCAAGCGGCATTGCATCCAACGAAATCTCAAAACTTGCTCTGGGAAAGTAAGATCCATCTACAGATATATTTATTACACAGAAATATTTATTGGGCTTATCATAAATTGAAAGAAAAAAAAATTAAATGACTCCTACTCTTATGAAATGCACATCCAGAGAAAGGGAAATAATTACAAAATTGGTTGAGTATAGGGCTCCATAGTTTTTCTCCTAGGAGACAGCGCCTATGCACTGAGATCTACACTGTAAGGAGATACGGAAACAGAAAGATGCATGTTCAAGATTTTACAGGCAGTCGTTCTGGACAAGTCAATCATCGTTAGAACGTGAACCTCTTTTTCGAAAATACCCCTCCGTGAATAATTGATTTAGTATATTCTGGTAACGTCCCGTTTTCAGAAATACCTATAGCTGAATAGAATACCCCAAAATTTATTCATGTTTTACAAATACGTAGGCATTATCCAACTCACAGAAAGAAGGTCATGTGTATAAACCTCCCTCTGGTCTGTCTATTGGTTTCCAGAATAAGAAATAGAGATAAATTCAGAATAGGAAAATAAGAATAAAATTTATTTACTTGTTTTGGATAGTGGTGATTTGTTAAGGCATTTTTTTATATGAATTCATCTGTTTAATTTCTTTGATATATTGGATATGATAGTCTTGCTTGTAAAACTCACAGAACTATTGAATTGCACTTTTTAGCAAAAAAATAGGTTAGACCTGTACATAATGAAATATTTATAACTTATTCCAAATTTAGATCGGGTAATATCTTGAAATTAAATGGACAATCACTTTGCCCAAAATTCCAAATATTCTTAAAATCTATAATCTAAAAATAAATAAAACTTATCGCCTGAAATTCTAAATATTCTTCAAATCTACAATCCAAAAACAAATAAAAATGACCACAAATACCCCGAACTACACCGATCTTGAAAAATCAAAATAAACCAATCTTGGAAAACCAGTGCGGGGGCCAAGACTATAAGCAGCCGCGTGTACTAATGAAGTGTTTGGAGACATGAGCCAAAGACTGCAAATTGCTTTTAATGATGGTCTCTACGAATAAACACGCCTCCTCTTTTGTATTCCCTTGTGGCACATCCACCACGTACGATTCGATCACAATGGTTCCGGGTTTCCCATTTATAAGCCTCTCATGCAGAGTTGTGATGGATCGATAATTGCTGAGCCTGTGTTCGCCTCCCACGATGCTGAAGCTCAGAATATGCTGCTCCTCGTCGAGAATATCCAGTCGCTCAGTGCTCGTGGCCGCAGGGAGACCAGACACAACTTCAACCTCCCTGAGGCAACCGACCTTGACCTTCGAATCGCCCTCACCCCGAATGCAACAGGTGCGGACGAAGTTCTTATAGAGTTGAGGCTGGTCGAATCTCCGAACCAGTGACCAGACAACGCTCACTGGTGCCTCCACGTGCTGCACAACTACAGATGAGCACCTGACCTCGTTTTCTCCACCATTCGAATGGTATCGCCCGACCATCTCCTGCAGCCACTCCCCAAATCCTCCTCCTTCCTGCAAGTAATTTACGGCACAAAGCCTACCAATTTCCTTCGACCCGCCTAACAATATGGAGCTCGGCTCCTCCTTTTCAGGGCGTAGCAAGATCAAATCCCCCGATGACCTCCACATCTCCTGAGACTGAGATTAAAACTTCGTTATTGCGGGTAAGTCTTTAATTCTATTTCTAAGTCTCCATGGGGCAGCCCAATTCAGTTTACCCGTGATAAGGTAAACTATGAGATTTAAGCTTGATCAAATTAGATATGGTTCAGATTTTTAATCAAATTAATTGCCACCATAACTATTAGCTAAACTATAAAATTTAAAATTCAAATCCCTAATCAAACCCACCGAAATCTCTCTAAATTCCTCATCAAACTCAACGAGATCTCTCTGAATTTCATACACAAATGGGTTTCTCTCAAGGTTCATAAAAACAGACAAAGCGAATCCTAGTCCTAGACCTAGACCTGTAGGGCGCCGAAACAATACTGTCTACTGCAGAAATTTAAGGGTTTGGGTAGAGTTACAAGTCTTCGATCTCGCAGACTCCACAAAAGTCAAAGAGCGAAATTTGAGGATGAGACAGCAAATGGGATGCCTCAAATCTCCATCGAATCTCTATAAAATCTCCAACTTGGACTTCTTAGTCGCCGTCGAAATTATAGTTGGAGGCGTGCAGGTCAGTATCCCCATCCATGCATGGAAAACCATCACTGGATATGGCGTGAGCCAACAACTTTACTTAAATGTACATTCGGTGAGTCTTTAATGGTGCGCACATGCTCCAGTTGGGAGCCTGGTCAAAAATGGATGAAATGAAACGATTATATTCAATTTTATGGGTGATGACATTACATCCACAAAATATCCATAAAGTTTTGGTCCTTGGTTTTAGTTTTCTTATGCTTCAAATTGTGGGCGCCCATTGGAATGCGCATCCGGTTTTTTAACGTTTAATGATAATTAAATAGTTCTAAACGTTAATGATTCTTAAGTCATTCAATCATCTAGAGTTAAAAACTGATATAAAATTAAAAATAATGTAAATGCCTTGAAAAGAATAAGGGGAAAAATTAGAATTAAATTTTTTGAAATTATAAATCTAAAGCGTACAAGTTATTTAAAAACTGATGTGAAATTAAAAATAATGTAAATGCCTTTTTCAAGGTTTAAAATAATAAGAGGAAAATTAGAATTAAATTTTTTGAAACGATAGATTTAAAGCGTACAAGTTATTTATAATGTGAAAATTTTATGTTTAATTTGATATTTATATTTATTCGGAATGTTCTCACAGAGGGCGATATTGTTATGAATAAAAATTATTAATTATAAAATTAAAATAAAAAATAAAATTCTTGGATTGATTGAGTAATTTTTAAATAATATTTATTTTCCAATAATATTTTTTAAAAATTATAAATGTAGAATATAATATTTAAATATATTAAATTTATTTATATTTATCATTATGTTAAGCAGTGTTTTCACCATGAAATGGTGTGAGAAGGGAGGAGTTATTTAGGACATGATTGCATAATATGTGGTGTGATAATTGAAATTTTTTGTTTCATGCAAATTCCATGTGATTAATAGTTAGTTGTAGGTAGAGTTTAAAGAATTTATGGAAATAATTAAGGAATATTCATTCATATTTAGTTTATCTTAATATCAAAATAATTCTCTAAAACCATGCCTATTATCATTTATCTATATGGAATCATTAGGTAAGTACTCATTGCAGGCCTTGGTTTTGATGGTGCAAAGTAGAAGGTATGTATTAATTGGTTCATTTGGTTTATAGATTTTTCGTCAACTGAAAGAGGTTTTATTCTTAGAGTGGTTACTTGCATTTTGCCCCATAATTCCTTTTTTCTTGTTGTATGCACTCCTTCAAACTTATTCTTTGTGGCTTATCCATCGTGGCTACAATATATCTTTGTTTGTGTGACCATGTGGCCTTGGGGCATATCTTTGTGTTTGGATTGTTAGGGCGGGCTAGGCTCGACCAGTTCTCGTGGACTTTAGGAAAGTTATTTCACCTCTTGTGTTAAGCTCTAGGATCACGAGGCAACCAATGATTTTTAGGACCATGTTCCTTCACATTTTCTGGTGGAGACTAAAATATGAGAGGAGTGACGTATCATTCATGACTATGATATAGATGTAGAGTTGGGCAATTAGATCTCCAACACAAGAATTTCAAGATCATATGATACAAAACACTGGAAGAAGGTTGCCTTCCATTGGCACCTTAAAACACTTGTTGGGAGATTGCTCGTTAATCATGATGAGGCCAAGGATGATATTCTCCTATAGTTGGACAAAATTGAATTGCACCTTAAATCCATCAACTATAGGCTACTTGCCTCTACTTACCAAGGTCCTATCCACTTTTACCTTCAAGTTCTTCTCTAAAACGTCACGGGGCTTCCTCGAGTGAGCAATATCATACCACATGCATTCATATTGCGGATATATATTGTGGAAAAAATGACATTATATATTGAGCATATAATAAGGGGTAGAGGGTTTTTATATTGGCAGGTATAAAAAAAGGAGCTCAAAGTTAATGAAAAAATATGACGGGGTATAAAAAATGTTAATGAAACACAAATACCTACAATACCTAGTGAAAGTAGAGTTTTTTAAATTGGGAAGGTGCATTAGGTTTGTATTGGTAAGGGTTTAAATAATGTTATTTTTAAAGGGATTTTCCAATATGTCGTCAAATTAAAAGTATTGTTTAGTATGTTATAAACACACATGATGCATCAAAAGTTTATTAAGTAAAACCTTGTATAAAACATTAACTTCGAAATGTTCAACCTTTCTACAAACAATTTTTTTCACTTTATACACTAATTTCTTTTAAAACTAGAAATACAATTATTTTGTTTACAATATACACTTCTCTAAACTCACTCTCTATATAAAATATAAAATGTTTTTTTGGTCTCGTATTTTTTTTCTATTTTTAGTCTTCAATTTCTTTTAACCCATTTTTTAGTATGAACATTCCAAAAACTTTTTGGATTAAAGACTTATTTCAATATTTTATAAAATTCCTTAACAAAAACCAAATATTGTTTTTATGTCTATACATTTAAATATAAATATTTTCATATTAATAGTATTTAGTAATCATAAGTAGTAATAGTATTTAGGTAATCAAAAATTTTTAAATTAAGATTAATACTTTTAAGTATGTATATTTAAATTAAATGATAAGAAAAATAATAAAAATAATCAATAATTATTTCACAGACAAAAGAAAAAGGTGAAAAAAATATTTTCATATCCAAGTTACAATTATAAAAATATCATTTAATTCCCATATTAACAATTAATATTTTTGTGAAAAAGATTATAATTTATATATATAATATAGATAGTACAAATACCAAAAAATATATAAATATATTTCCATTCAGTATTATTTTAAAATAAAAATAACTTCAAATTAGATAATAATTAATAATTTAATTAATATGTATAATTAATGATGACAAAAGAGAAAAAATCCCCCGATGGGTGTTAACGCAGATAAAATGGAGATTGGTTTTATGTGCTCACCACTTTTGGTCACTCACATGCTCATTTAATATTGGAGTACCTGGTATCTCCTTCACATGCAGGAGCATGTTTTTAAATCGTTGGAGTTCGTTATGATTGATGGCCTGTAACGAGAAGGAGTGTGCGAGTGCTGAGGTGTATTCCTCGGCCTCCTATCGCATGTCCTCTAATTTTTGGTTGATGGGGCTCTTTTGGTGTGTTTTCTCCAAGATATTTTCATGTGTGGGAGGGAGAATCTCATATTTTTCCTTAGGTGGTTTGTGAAAACGATGTTTTAGATGTAGGCTTTTTTCTTAATGTTCTGATGAATTGGGATTGTAAGTTCTGGTTCCTTGTTCTTGTTTTAGGTCTTGGGAATTGGTTTCTTTTCGCTTACTTTTTGTTTTGTTGTTTCGTAGGGTGTGTTTGTCTTTGTCTCGTTTATTTATAGTTCCAATATTGAAGGCCTTTCATCTACATGGTCTTGTTGGGCGTGGGATCCCTCCAATGCATGTTTTGGGGGTTAGAGCCCAAGTTTTGACAAAATCCATTGTAAAGACTCCGCAATTTGTGGGCATGGAGCGCGAAGTCATAATAGAGTCATAGGGTTGTCTGCCCTTGTTTTTGTAATATAATGTCAGTTTAAAAGATCTACCCATAGTCCGTGGTCCATGGGATTGAATAAATAAGAGCAAAGCTTTAAGTGTCGAAAGGAGGAGGGATAAAAAAAAAGAGTCAATGAAGCATTGAGTCGAATTGTAAGTCGTGTTTTTGGGTCGTACAGTAGAAAAAGGCTTTGCCGCTGAGTGCACAGAGGCCTAGTAGTCCACAGCTGAGTGTGCGGACCCCTGCAGCAAAGTGCGAGGGGCAGGTTGAGTCTATAACCGGTTGAAGCATTAATAAAGAGAGGTTTTACCATATTCCTATGTATCATTTTCTATTTTATGCATTGAAGTATATTGGGTATAAGTTTACTGTTATTTTGCTATGCGAACTTATATGAATGTGCTAAACAAGTCAATATAATATAAGGCATCTGTGTATGCGAAGATAACTAATTGTTATAAGAAGATAAATAGGCACCTCGGTGTGACTTAGAGAAGTAGTGCAGATCACTGCTCCAGTAGCGCAAAAGCCCCACAGCCCCTGGTTAGGGCTGCGCGAGGTCAAGTATAACAAGGGCACGAAGGCCTCGCAGGTCAGGAAATCGCACGAAGTGACCTGTGCAAAGATACTCACGGTTGGGCTAAATCAACCCCTTAGACATCTCAAGGGTGCGGAAACCTAGTTTTAACATCCTCCCATACTACTTCGAATGAGACCTCAGTCTACGCTCCGCGGACTATTGTCGAAAGGGCCAGTAGTACCGGGATTTGTTTGGGTAATTAACTCTGAACCTGCGTCAGACCCCAACAAGCCAACAAATGGTTCTGTTGCCGAGACCGAAATCTGCATAAAAATGTCTGATGTCGTATCATTAGAATCCAACTAAGAAAGAAATTGAAGGCTGGTTGGATAGGAGAATTCACGAGTTCGTGATGCAGGAGAATAGGAATCCGTGATTATCAAAAGAAGAGTGGTTAGACTTCTACCTGTACACAGAGATCCATGAAATTTTCTTCACATCTTTCCCTACTGACTTGTACGAGTGGATCGCGAAGCTAGTAGATAGCCAAGGAATGTGCAAGCTCGATAGTCCTATTATGTGGACCCCAGAGTTAGTGCGTAGATCAGAAGCATCAGAGGATAAGATTGCACGCGCTGTTGATCACTGGCTCAATCGAATTTTAGGAGGATTCATTACTGATTTTGCAGTAGATACTTCAGTCAGCTATAGCGAGGTAGAATAGCGTTTCCTCAAAGGACCACGAGGTAAGTATGTTAAGTCTCTGAACACTTGGATTAAAATAATACCATGTGAAAAGCAGGTTATGTGAATACATTGATGTTCAGGGCTACTCGAAGAGGGAGAATTTACATAAATGAAGGTAGTGCAGAACTAGAAACTAGCCCCTTGATTTCACCTCCGCGAGGGGACGAGGAAGAGCTCGCGAAGGTCTCACCAATAAGTGCGATCAATTTGATAAGGCAAAGGATTCCGTGCATACCACCCCCACCCACACCACCGCCAGTTTCACCATCTTCACCCGTACCACCTCCGCCACCACAGCGAGTCAATATGGCAAGTGTGATAAAGTTGCCAGTGTTCAAGGGAGTAGGAAATGAATATCCGAACCAGTGTTGGTTCGTGATAAAAGTTGTATGGGAAGCATAGAGAGTTACAGACAACAATATAAAGAAGGCGACGTTGGTCAGCACTCTGCAGGATCGCATGCTGACCTGGTATATTAAGCATTCTAATGACAATCCGAATGCAAGGATCGTAGACATCCAAATTGTGTTGAACAGACAATTTAGCAGGTCGAAGTCAGAGGTGCAGTCGATTATTGGGTTCAAGGAGATCACAATGCTACTAGATGAGACCCCCTGGGAATTAGATCAGAGACTGAAGTGCACAATTCGCGAAGCTAATATGACTTTAACGGATGGACAACATCGCGAATGGTTTGTAGCATCGCTAACGCTGCATTTGAGGAACGTGCTATCACAACAAAGGTTAACAACTCAGGTAAAGGCCTTAGAGATCGCGATGAGGTTGCATGAGACCCTGATATAGGATCCTAACCTGAGAGTTCAACAGATCCACGTGCAGTTGAAAAATTTATGCCTTGAGATGCATAGACTGAAACAAAACAAGACAGCTCACCCAGAAGTGCGCAACGAGGTATGGTGTGTTAAATGTAAGGGTCAGGGTCATGACAAGGATCATTTCCCAGTGTTCGCGAATTACCTCGTGGGAGGAGGGCCGATGCCGTTAAGACCAAAGGCCCAAGTAGGACCTAGTGCGACATCTACTTTGTGGTGCGCGATTTGTCAAATAGGAGGAAAGCATGCTATGGACAACTGCCATTTATTGCAGAAGTACACACAGAATTCACAACAGTTGTTCTGTAATTTCTGTAGATTAGTGGAAAACGATGAGTGCACCTATAGAAGCTATGAACTGATGATGGATAGGACTCCCACCTACAAAGTTCAGGCCAAAATTTGGCCCCTTGACCAGAACGCAAAAGTGGTGCGAACTGGATTTCAGGGGCGCAGACGAGGCCAAGGTGGGGGAGGACCTGGAAGAGGTCGCGGACAGTTGATATGTTACAATTGCATAGGGCCAGGACATTATGCCCTTGATTGTACGAATCCAACGCGGCCGTCATGTCTATATTATACATTGTTTGACCATGAGACGAAAGATTGTCCCACACTGATAGCTAGGTTGCGCGACAAGGGAGCACTCCAACCTCCCCTAACTCAGAACCTACAAATGATGACGTTTGAGCTGCGCAAGGAAGACCCTAACGTAAACATTATGCTCCGAAGTGGAATGACGACAAGGGATGATAAAGGCAAGCAGCTGGAAGATAGTACTTGGGTTCACAAGACTCCCACGAAAGAACCAAAGTTTGATTTGGAGCGCGCTAAGGAAACCTTCATGGAAGTTAGGAAGAGCTTTGTTGATGCCTCCACTTCAATAAGCAAAGATAGACTGGAGCCAGAAATGAACCCCTCAATGCTCACGATGTTCCTAGAAACATGCATGAAGCTACTGTGCGATAGCAAGGCTGTAAACTGATTGCAGGAACTCATAAATAGATGTGCTAGAACCGCGGCAGGAGAACCACGCGTAGTCCAAAAGATTGGAAAGCATGCATCAAGGACGAGGAGTGAAATGAGATTGACCACGCAGATTAGAGAATATGAGATAGACCAAGTGATTCTGGACCTAGGATCAGATACAAATGTTCTGCCAAAGCAGACATGGGAGTGCATGGGGAGGCCTACGCTGCAATGGTCTCCTATCCAGCTACGAATGGAGAACCACAGTGGATAGTAAAGGAGTGAGTGCACTAACAAACTTTGAAGTGATAGAGATTGTTGATGACAGCAATCCCTACCCCACACTATTAGGAATAGTTTGGGCCACTGACATGAACAGGGTGATAAACCTAAAGAAGCGCAAGATGATTTTTTAGAAAAAGTATCCGTGCATAGTCATACCTTTGGACCCTACGGAAGAATCACCCTACATGGAGCCAGTGCATGAGTATGAAAGCAACGACAAGTTAGACTGTATCTACAAGATAACCACGCGAGAGCAGGACTGGGTAAGTCCCATTGCAAATGGATGAATCTCATGGGAGCGCAAAAGTTCCTGTATGTCGGATTCAGATGAAGAGATAAAGCGATGGAAGAACAGTTACATGAGGTAAACGCACTGCACTGCAACATGATGTGTTGGGTCTCTATAATACTAGTGATTACCCCATTAATATTGTAGTTGTATCCCTTACTAATATTGTTGTGCCCCTATTGTCCCCATATTGTTATCACTGTGCCCCATAGAATCCCTCTATTATTATTTTTGTGGCTTTATATTATTATTGTTAGGTCGGCTAGGTTATATTGTGACTCCTTAGACTCCTATATATAGAAAGGAGGTTTTGTTATTTGAATCATCCAAGAATTGTACATTTATGTAATGAAAAGGAGGTTGCCCCCTCGAAGACGCTGAATTCTAAGGCATTGATCTATCTTTTATTGAGCTGGTTTCATAACATTTAGTATCAGAGCTTTGGATTCTAGGGTTTCGCTACTCCAAACAGGTCATCGTGGCATTTTCGCTATAACTTTTTTTCTGCGACATTTCAGAAGCTGAAAAAAACCCATTTGAGAAGACATCGCATTGAATCTCAGGTCAGAATTTCAAAGATTTTTGCGCTATATTTGTGGAGATATGATCTGAGAAAGTTGGTCTTTTTGCAGACTCCTGAATTACATTCCAAACAGGTGACCTTGGGAAAATCGTCATAACTGTTTCTCTGAGCATTGGATTGAAATTTCATAAGAAGGTACAGAAAGAGGACGGACTATAGTTTATTTTCTATATTTTTCAGAGCCAAAGGTCAAAATAGTGACTTGTGGCACGTCATACAAGTTCACTCTACTGAACTAGTCTATAATCAGGTCACTGTGGGAGATTTCGCATAACTCTTCCTTGGAGAATCCAATTTGGATCAGA
>APFE030852587.1:0-23724 GCA_000404065.3 Pinus taeda
AACTTTTCAAGAGATTTTTCTTTCTCATCAAGTTGAGATTGTAGAGAGTCAATGATCACATTACTTTCATCTAAACATCTTTTGAGTCTAGTAATTTCATCATAAAAACCATCCACATCTATAGCATCCATGTAATCATCATTTTCAAATGCCATTAAAAGCTTATAGTGGTTACCTCGTTCCTCTTCATCGCTATTTGATAGTCCATCACTATCTTCATGAGTGTAGTAGCTTTTCTTATTTGCATTTTGTTTCTTGTTCCATCTAACAGGTTCCTTCCCCTTGCCAATCTTATCTTTGTGAGGACATTTGGCAGCATAGTGACCTACTCTTCCATAAGCAAAGCATTTGAATGGTAACTTACCTCGGAAACGTCCAGTGCCTCATTGAAGATTTTTTGACGAAATTTGATTCTTTTTCTTCTTCTGACATGTGTTCAGACTCATAGTAGTTTCCTTTCCCAGAAGCCTTGAAGGCAGCTTCTCTTCTGTCTGATGGTCCACCTTTCCTCATTTCATAAGCAGTTAGAATTCCATGCAATTGTGACATTTTAAGGTCTTGAAGCTTTTCCTTTTCTTCTATAGCAGAAACTTTAGATTCAAACCTAGGGGACAAAGATCTTAGAACTTTTTCAACTACAATAGCCTCCTTTACTTCTTCACCCAAAATTTTCATACAATTAACAATCTCATCTACACGAAGAAAATAGTTAGCCACACTTTCATCATTATACATTTTGAGATTTTCATACTGAATTCTGAGAGTTTGAAGTTTTGCCCTTTTTACCTGTTCATCTCCTTCATAGCTCAGAACAATCTTGTCCCATATTTCCTTATCAGATTTATACTGCATGACTTTGACAAATTCAGATTGTGATAGACATTCCAATAGAGTATTGAACACCTTTGCATTCGTTTCATATTTCTTCTTCTCAGCCGGATCTGTGGGAGTTGATGCTGGAAAAGTATACCCTGTATCGATGATATCCCATACTTCAGTACCTAGAGATTGAAGATAGGCGGTGACTCTTACCTTCCAATATACGAAGTTTGTCCCATAAAAAACCGGTGGCCTGATTGATGCTTCCCTCTCGTAGTTGCTCATGATGAAAGATCTTCCTTCAAGTGATCAAGCTTCTTCAGAAGGACCTGCTCTGATACCAAATGTCGGAAATAATACTGGGGGGGGGGGTGAATCAGTATTATCAAGTCAAATAATCCTTTTCAAAAACCAAATTGTATGCGCTACTTCAGTTAATTCAACCTGAGTATATACGCAACTATTCAGAAGTAAAACCGCGTATACAGAGCAAACTTTTAATTTTCTTAAACTTTCAAATGATGTTTGTTAATCTGAGATGCAACATCAAATAACCAGTAACCAGAGAAGGTAAAACAGAGTAGAAAGATAATCACACAGAAGAACACCAGATATAAGGTGGAAACCCAATGTGGGTGAAAACCACCTGCTGCAATTCGTCTATATCTTTCTTTAAATTAGAAACTTCTTTTTACAATGTACTGGTGCAGCTCTTTACCAGTACGCAGGCTGCAACCTGCAGAGAGCTACAACTCTCTCTCGTTTTCCAACTTCTCCTGGAAGGGAGCAACAACCCCGTTAGCTCTTGCACTAGCCAAGATACTAGTACGTAGGTGTTGGCCTACAGAAGGCTACAGCCTTCTCTTTCTTCCAGGGACCACGTTTCATCAATTTTCAGACTGGATCCATGAACATCAAACAATCATCAAGAAATTCTTCATCAACCAACCTCCTTTTCACCAACTAGAACTGAAATCAAGTAGATACTTCTCTGCCAGCTGTACCCAAAACACAGTACCAGAAACCACACAACAGAACCCAAAACACAGCAGCAATGAGCAGAAACAGCTAGATCACAACTTAAAGCATATACGCAATTTCAATAGTCTGCAACTTGCGTGCATACGCATCTGCGTATCGAACAACCTGCATATACGCACCTTTACTTCACCTAAACTGTGTGTATACGCGCCTTCGCTTCACTGAACATGCGTACAGATCTATAAAGGACAACACACTCTTCCGGATATTCAATCACTAATTAACCCAAATTATCAGACTTATAGATCAAACAAGCGCCACATCTAGCAGATCAAAATCATATAAAGATATTGTCATTCAGGCTTAAAGATTATGACCCATGAATAGAACTTATTCTTCCTTTTGCGCTAAGGTTCCTCCTTCCTTCAGATCCAGATCTGCATCACCACCCAATATACCAGCTCTAGCACTTTATCAGATCTTCAATTATAATTCAGATTGGTGATTTGTCACAAGATCTCCTTCCTCTTTTATAGCCTTAAGCCTTCCCCAATACCATGGTCCAAAACCATAATATTTCAATACCATGAACCCAAAACTAGGGATCAACACATCTGATGAGACGCCATGGTCCAAAACATAGGTTCAAGTTCCAAGATCTAACTGCCATGGACCAAAAGAATGATCCCCAAAATATACGCGCTTTTGTAATGTATAACCCGCGTGTATACACCCATTCGTCTAGATGAACCTGCGTATATGTCTTTTTCTACTTTCTGAGTGCCTGAACTGAGATCTGATACCAAAGAAGGTTGCCATCAAGGACAATACCTGTGCCATAGCTCCAAACCTGAGCCATAATGCCAACAAATTGATCTTTTATGCAAAATTTTCATTATATGTTTAATGTATGGAATAATGCATCGTGATGTTGTTTGTGCTCTAAATTATATGAAAATCTTGAATAGCTTTGGTAGTCTTGATCCAGTGCATGCATTATTCATTGGGCAAGAAAAATCGAATGTTCCCAGGGTTTTCTTTGGAAACCTAACCCTAAAACTCCATTATTTGACAAGCCAAAGTATAAATCCTTGTTGTTGTTGGGTAGCTGATTCATTAGGGCATGCGAGGTTGCAATTAGGCTCCTTGATAGAACAAAACCCAAAATAAATCTCATTCTTGAATCCATTCTCCCAATAGACTAGGGACTGGTCCTAGATCCTTGGTGATCACATTAACTTAACACATTATCAATCTTTCACCTCTTTTGTTCCTTTTTTTCATCCCCTAAGGATACAATATTTTCTAGGGATCAATGCGAAATTTTAGGGAGGACGAATTTTAGGATTCTGTCCCAACAAGTTTCTTCATTTATGTCTCCTCTAGGAATCCTCGAGTTTTGAACAAATTCTTATGGTGGAATTTCATATAAATTGATGCCCTAGCTATCACACCAAGAGGGAACCCTTGAAGTTGTTTTGACTTGGGGATTTCTAGAAGGTTTTCACTTTGTAGTTCATCATTCAAAACCTTTTCTCTTAACTATAGGTAATCATTGGATGAGCCTTTACCGCAACATATATCTCAACCCTTGGTCTCTTATAATATTTCTCTCAAGGGTTTTTCATGGAAAGTCACCCTAGATTCTCCTAAGGCTCACACTTTAATTGAATCTTTCCATTAAATAAGCCACCCTTGCCTCACTTTGAACCCTAGTATATACATATCAATCACAAGTGATGGATTTGGGAAATTTTGATCTTAGGCATTCATTATTTTTGAATAATCCTAAAAACCCAAGGTCATCCTTCCCTCAAGCCTTTCTTAGAGAGACCTTCTTTTTCTTCTAAAACAAGCAACCTATAATATGAGACTCTCTTTTCAATGGGCATTGAAAATCACATTATGCATCATTATTGACCTCATCATTCTAGCGATTTCCCTAATCGATACTCCTCCCATCTGTGAAATTTTGTAAAGAGCAAGGGGCATTGACTGAGGTGACAATGGGTCCTTGTCCCATTGTTGCCACTTTATCTAGTAGTGGTCCATTTGGAACCCCTCCTAGGACCCCTGTTAAATTAAGTGGTAACTTTTTTGGCATCATTTTCGAGGACACGAGATGTGTGTTTTGTTCCCCATATGACAATATTGACATATCTATTGGCGACTCCATTGGAGGAATGAAGACCTGGTTCCTCATTGAAATTTAAAGTCAATGCTTGTAGGGTGAAGCGAGCATTATTTGAGGCAATTTTATTCACCCCGATGACTCCCACATTATCAATATATAAAAATCAATGGCTATCAAAAGAATTCATGAGTGATTCCCCACTTTGGATATCACATGGGTCCCATGATACCCAAATGGCCTGGATTGGATGTTCATGCAAAATATACCACAATTTGATGGTGATCCATGTACAACAATTGACCACATAGAAAAACTCATCAAGCATGCTTTTGAGATGAATGTGGTTCATCTAGAAAACCTTATTGATTTATTTGTTGCCTCTATTGGATATGAACACCGAGGCTGGCTTGATTCATGTGAGCTTGAAAGCATTTCATCTTTTGTCGACTTGATCAACAAATTCATAAAGTATAAGAGGCCAAAATTCCAATCTAATGAAGCTGCTTGTGAGTGAGCCTAGATGTTTCCCTCCAAAGAGAAGGTCTTATTAGTCAAGATGAATAAGTTGGATAGGACCTTGGGAATCTAAATGATGAATAGGAAGATGAGTCCTCCCTGTGTCCACATGATGAAAATGATGATAAAGATGATTTTGAGAACACATCTAATGGGGAGAATGAATCTATGGTAAGTGAAGTTGAGGCTAACTTTACCTTTCCCAAGAATATTACTCCTGATGATTCTCCCTTTGAGAACCTTAGGGAGGGCAATCCCATCAGTCCCTTGGAAGTTGACATTAGGGATTACTTCCGTATTGTAAAGGAGAAATGGGAAATTTTTGGTCCTCAATTTGATTTTGCTCCCATTTATGGCACTGACATGGAGGATGAAGGTGATATTGGTCTTCCCTTTCTCTTGTGCATTATTTATAATGACATATCCATCGATACCCTTGGGAAGGAGGATTATTATTTTCCCTTGCATGAAAGAGGGCAAGTAGAAGCAATTGATTCTCCTTTTAGAAGACCCTATTTTTTATACTAATGATGATGAAATCTATAGGGCCCTTGCTGCTACCTGCCTTCCTTGTGATTCTAGGAGTATATTTGAATCACTTAAGGACCCTTCCCTCATTGCTGAAGAGCCTTTAGAATATGATTTTGAGGAAAATAGGCCTGTTAAATATAATAATTCACCTTCCGCATCTCCTTCTCTTCTTGTTCATTATTTTGAGTCATCCATAAGTGATTCCCTCACCCCTTTTCATATGATATCAAATGACCATGACCCCTTTTCCACTCTTGAGTATAGTACCAAGGAAGAGCCCCTTCATTGGATATATTTTACCTCCTCAGACACACCCTTGGGATTATGAGCACACCATTATTTCCCCTCTCCATCATGACCATCACATTGAGCAACCTGTTTGTTGCGCTCCTTCCTTCCCTTAATTTCCTTTCAACTCCCACCATGACCTTGTGGCATCAACAAAGCATAATATTATGAACAATGATCATGATAGGGAGTTCTTAAGCTTGGTCATTTATCCATCCATTTAATGTGTACAAGAAAGGTTATGGATCTCTAAAATGATGTCCTTCCCGTCACCCAAGACTCCATTCTATGTCTTAAGGATACCATACTTTCCTACCTCCCACTCACATCATTCTCCATGTGATTGTGTCTACGTTGGATTTGGGATCTACCACATGAGTAATCATATAGGAAAGCATATTTATATTGATCTAATGATATGTTGGTTGCACTGGCTTTATGATTATACTGATTATTTGCCTGAAATGATGTACATGTTAGGGTAGGATGCATTGCATATTGATTTTCTCATTAAAACTAGCATCATATGATTTTATCATGCTATAATAAATGCATTTAGATTAAATTGTATTTAGAGTAAAGTTGATTTCTTATTGGTTTTAAGGCCTAATATTAAGCAGGGGTGATCATAAGTCACAAAAAACATGTTTCCCCATGTGCTTGGTTTTTGATATGTGAAGATAACAGGTTTGTGGTCCCAAGAGATTGTTGGTTTTCTCATGACCTCCCCATTTGAGTATGTTTGTGCATGCCTTCTAAGAGATCATGTCCCACTTGGAGCTACATGTTACCCACCACTTGTGGGTAATATCCATAGGAGAATTATTTTCTCCTATATGGACCTTAGTCGATAGCCAATAGCCTCCTGTATCCACCAAATAGCTCGATGTGCTACTATCTCTGCCACCTGAGATAGCCATATGCTCTCTTGCCCATCTATTATGATGGTATGTTTGAAGGTGGGCCTTCCAACCTCGAAGTTATGGATTTTCATTGTGTGATTGGGTATTTTTGTTTACTTATAATGGAAAATTTTGGGCATGGATTTGTGGGGGGATTCTATGGAAAGAGTGGGCTTGGTTTGTACTCTTGTCTCATCTATCCAATTTGATGGTTAAACTTGTATCTTAGTCCCATGTGATTTCCTTTATTGGTTACTAGATTTAGGGGTGGCACTACATGGGAAACCCTAATTTTGGTTGTGTGGTCCCACTTCCCGACACCATACACATCACTCCACTTCGCTCATTAACCCCATTCACCATATTTCCCATCTGGGTCCAGATTTGTCCATTAGGTCTATAAGGAGTTAGCCTGTTATGCAACCAACTCACAAAATAGAAGAAAATATAGATAAATAACTTGAGAAATAGCCTCTTTGAGGGGGAAACCAACTTTACATCACACAAATAAAAATAGTAGGATTTTATGGGGCAGAACAATAACAATATGGGGGCTACATGGGCACAACAATAACAATAGGGGGCTACACTAACAATAACAATAAAGGGGCTACACTAGTATTATAGGGACCTAACATGCCCCTCTCCTTCACAAAAAGTGTTGTCCTCAGCACTTGAATATTTATGGATGCTTTTGTATAAAATTTTATCCTCCCATGTCGAATATTCAACAGGTAAGTTCTTACACTTAATAAGATATTATGAAATTAATTGATTCCGTAACTATAGAGTTCTTGTTTCCATGCCTGATTCAAGCTCCAATATGATTTTTCCTTCTTCATCAAGTTCTGACAATACTTTTTGAAGTGGGAGCTTGTCACCAATATCCTTCTTTAAGCATGAAACATGGAAAACTAGGTGTACTCAGGAAGATGTAGGCAACTCCAATTTGTATCCCATAGTACCAATATTTTGTAGAACCTTATAAGGACCATATTATTTAGGTGATAATTTATTATCCTTCTTAGCTTTCTTTAGGGACATTTGTTTATATGGTTGTAGCTGTAAAAATACCTAGTTACCTACATCAAAACTTCTTTCACTGCAGTGTTGATCGACTTGTTGTTTCATTCGATTATGTGCCAGAGTGAGGTTATCCTTTAAGAGTTGGAGAACTTGTTGTTGATACCCGATGTGATATTCCATTGCTTGAACCTTAGAATTTTCTCTTAAATATGATGTGATGGACGGTGGATGATATCCATAAAGTGCCATAAATGGGGTCATTTTTGCTGCAATATGGAAATAAATGTTATACCACTATTCAGCCAGAGGTAACCACTTAACCCTTTATGTTTGTTTATCAGATACAAAGGAACAAAGATATCCTTCCAAAAATTTGTTCACTATCTTAGTTTTCCCATAAAATATATTATGATGAGATGAGTTATGAGCTAATTGAGTACCAAGAAAAGAAAACGTTTTGTCAAAAAATTTCTAGTGAAAATTAGATCTTTGTCACTTACAATAATCTTTGGGTTTCCATGTAGCTTTTGAATTGTTTCCATTAATGCTTAGATACATGAACATAATACAAAGTTATTATCTTATCTAAAGATGGTGTTCAACAGGTTTTGGGCAGATGGCACATTCTAAAGACCATAGATGGGAGGATTCTGGAATACGATCACCCTCCTTTCATCACTTGACAGGGATTTTCTCTATACAGGAAGCGACCATCTATCCAATTTATTTTTGTTGCAGTTCTAGAAGATGTGTTTTTATTATGATATCAACTCTTTATAAACTTTTTGTTCTGCGATGATAGTTTGATACAATATAGTTTTTGTGTCCAAAGTCTATTTCGGTTTTGGCACAGTGATATATATGTTCATGAAAATGGCTTTAAGAGGGTTGTTTCCTCTATGTTGAGAGGCCCGAGTTTGTCTTTTTTTGGTGCACTGAAACACTCTGTGGACTTTGTCATAGTCTATTTATGTTTCTCTCTATCTCCCGAGGACACACAGAAATAATAATGCTTTTGCATATGCAATTGTAACTTTTATTACCTTAATAAAAAAAATTATTTTTCTTTGGGGGGGACAACAACAAAAATTATGTCATATATTTTCCCTAATTTAGTTTAATTTTAACATTATTTTCGTTTAGTTTTAGAATAGAATAGGAAACCAAGCATTTGTTGCAGAGGATATACAACCAATCCAAACGAATAGGGGTCTAGTTGGGACCTTGACTGGGCCAATATTCAATCGTTGCATCTGGGAATTTTCCCCCCATCAACAAACTGATAGGGGGTAAACCTTGTAGTAGTTGTTCATGTAGTATTGTAGGCCCATGTAGCTTTATAGAACATGTTAGCCCAATGTTTTTTACTCATGCTGCTTACTTTTGTCGAGATGTTTTCTAATTACCTATTTCTCATGTCAACTTGTCCACTGGTTTGGGGGTGATATGGAGTAACCTTCCTATGATGGATTGATTCTACTCCATAATCCTTTTGATAAGATTGTAAGTGAACTACTTTCTTTTATCTGTGACTAATTCCCTTGGGAATCCATACATATAGAATTTGTTCCCTCTTAAAAACTATGCTACCTTTTGTTCCATGGCCAATTTAGCTACTCTTGTTTCAACCCATGTAGTCAAATTATTAGTACATACAAGGATGTATCTCTTATACCTTTATGGAGGATTGATGGGTCCTATGAAGTCCATCCTCATTCCTCAAATGGTTCAAATACACCTATGGCTGTAAAGGAATTTCATATTTTCTAGTAGGTTTTCCCATCCTTTGACATTCATCACATTAAGAAGTGTATCAATGGGAATCCTTTTGAAGGGTCGACCAAAACGATACAGTTTGTAAGATCTTATAGGTTGTTATTTTGGCTACAAAAAGTCCTCCATAGGGCCCATCATGGCAGGTCTCTATAATGTCGTATACTTGATCTTCCCTTACACACCTTCTCAGAATCTGGTCATGACCCATTTTGAAAAAACATCCTTTATTCCATGTATAAGAGGCACTTTCCATGATGATTTTTCATCTCTCCCTACAGGACAAATGAGGGGGGATTTTTTATTGTAGCCAAAATGTTTTCTATGTTAGAAATCTAGGGAGTGTGTTATAACATTGCAAAGAGGTGCTCATCAGGGAAGTGATCATCCACCACGCCTTCATCTGCAGGAAGAGTTAGCATGGGAAAAAAACTACAACAATATTCTCCTTTTCAAGGTTTAGCAATGATTGTTTGGTCGAATTGTTGCAACAACAATAGCCCTCTAATAATTCTAGCATTAACATCATGCTTGTTCATCATATACTTAATGACAACATGGTCAAGATGTACAAAGAATTGGTAACGAGTGATATAGTGCCTAAATTTTTTTACAGCATGAGCGATAACAAGAAACTCCTTTTTAGTCACAATGTAGTTTAATTCAACATTAAAAAAGTTTTTTCTAATGATATAGATTGCATGAGTAATATTATCTATTTTTTGCCCAAGTACTGCACCTATAGTTTTTTTTGAGGCATCAATGTGAATATGGAAAGGTAGAGTCTAGTTGGGTCCTTGTAGAATAGGTAAAGATGTAAGCTTTTCCTTAATTCTTTCAAGTCTTCTTGACATTTGATTTGCCAACACAAGTTTGAGTCATTGGTTAGTAGAGAAAATAGAGGGGAAGCAATTTTGCTAAAATCCTTGATGAACCTTTTGAAGTACCCCACAACATTCTTTTGTTTCCAAGGGATTAGGAGATGTTTGATGATGTTTGCCTTGTTTGGATCTACCTCAATTTCCTTGGAGGATAAGTAGTTTCCTAAGACAACCTCCTTACTCATCTCTTCAAACCTCTGAAGTACTCTAGTAATATTGGTGAGAGCTTCTTGAAAAGTGTTTCCATAGGGTGTAAATTCATCCACATAGAAAAATTCCACCAAGGGAAAGTGAAAGTGGTCTCATCATGGTATTTTGAACTAAGTTAAATTTTTTCATATCCATTAAACCCATCAACAAATGTGAAGAATTTCTTCCCTAACAAAACATCCAAAACTTGATTAATGAAAGGTAAGGGGAAGTGATCATTTCCACTGGATTTGTTTAACTATTAGTAGACCACACATATTCCCCACTTTCCATGTTTCTTGGGAATAATAACTAAAGGATACACCCACTCACTATAAAAAATAGGATAAATGAACCCAACATCCAAGAGTTCCTATAGTTGTTATCTAACAATGTCCTTTCATGCAGGGTTCATCCTTTTGCGGGGTTAAGAAATGGGCTTATGACTTTATTTAATGTAAATGTGATGGGTGTAGATGGATGATGAATCCCCTTCATCACCTTATAATCCCATACAAAACCATCAATTTGCTTCCCCAAAAAACTGACCAGTTCTTATTCTTAATTAACAGTAAGAGAGGTGCTAATTTTTAGTAGTTTGGAGGGGCATAACTAAATTGTTTTAGTGTCCTCTTTGTCATATTTAATAGACAATAATTATATACACTCATGGTCCTTTGAACTACCAAGATTTCCTATAGGTTGATCATGATTTAGGCCATTAATTTTCATAATAATAGGGTGTTGATTTTACATAAAATTATCAATCAAATCATCTTTATCAACTTGTCTACTACTAAGGGTTTTCTCAATGGTACAAATAATATATGATGATGAGATGATGGAATTGTATTCTTCTTCATCTTCCCCCAAGAGAGGAAAATATCCCTCAAATAGATATTGAGGACGAGGTTATAATACAAGTTGCTTATGGGATTTCCCATTAATGATAGTCATATTACCCACCTTACAACTAATATAAGCATCTATTGTAGATAACCAAAATTGATGGATATCAATTCAACTTGGTATTTGGTTGTAAAACTGGGAAATAAATGGGTACTCCTAAGAGTCCATGGAAACCATGACATATTCTATTATACAATATGGATTGACAATAGATCTATTAACTAATTGGAACATAATAGAGGTTTCTCTTATGAAGTCTTGAAGGTCAAGTTTGATCATGGTTTCCTTGGTTATGATGCCAAAGAATGGATTAGAGACAATGGTTGGAAACCTACAAGAAAAATTCAAGGATTACAATGCAATATATAATCATCACTGAGATAGGAATTCCTATACTTAGAGTAAAACTAACTCAATGAACGAGTACGAAAAAACTCAAAAATCATATCCATAGTAGACATAATATGGATGCAACCATCAACTATGAAATTGTATACATAATCATGAATACATATCTCCTCGCAACCTAGATTGATGAAACTAGATCCAGGGTCTTGATCTCCATCTCTTGATCCATAGTACAAATCTAGCCATTTGAGTGAATGTCTTGAAGTTGAACATGGTATAAACCACTTGATTATCGGTTAATGATGTGAACCGTTAACAAGTGTGAGAGAAACCACAAATAATGACAATGGCTCTATAATATATAGAGTGTTAAAAGATGATATGAAGTCTAACACTCATAGAATCATTCGATCAAAGGCCAATGATGAGAACCTATCATCGAAGGCGAGAAACCTAGCATTAAGCCATGCTGGCCTCAAGGTACTGAAGTTTTCTAGATCAACTTCCTAGATAATGAGTTGATGTCGATAGGAAGCAACTCATCATAGGAGGGCTTATGAAATGAAACACAATGTCAAGTTTTGAGGAACAATTGTAAGGATTGACTTAGGGATGGTCGACGCGACTGAAGGCTAAAATTTGCAAAGGAATATGAATCTAGGTTGACCTTCTCTTGAACACATAGCGACACAACAATTGAATTGGCAACATTTGACTCAATGAAAATACTCAAAACCAGTTGAAGACTTTCAATGGGGTTCGATTAACTGTAAGGAAAATGGATTTCCCAACCCAGATAAAGGTGTGACAGAGTGTCTTGTCCAAGAGTGACATACTTCCTTTATAATGAATGTAAAATGAATACCTTTTCCCAATTTCCCCCCACCATTATAGGCGAGTACCTCTTTATTTTTTACAAGATTCAGGAGGATAACATATGCTTGTCCTTTAAGCTCATCCTTTGGATGAGTCCTCTGAAGATTTTTTAATGAACTTATTGACATGGCGAATTTTCGCTATGCCAATAAAGGGGAACTAACCCGATCACAGACCCCAATTAGATCTGCTTTCATTTGGAGTGGCTAGTTCCAACGGGTTTTAAAGGACCCCGTGAACTGTTGTAGGTGTTGAGAGATTGATTCCTGGAGGAAGACTTCAATTAAATCAACAAAAGAAACAACTAACCTATATGCATCAAATCCTATCTACACTATTGTTAACTACTCTATTCTAGTCCTAACTATCCTAATCTATCCTGCAGGAGCATAACAAAAGAGAGGTTAAACATCATAGGTAAATTCCAAGTCCAAACAAATCAATTATTGGTTCACATAAGAACAAGGTTGCATCAAATATAAATTGCAATCTAATCACTCATACAGGAATACACATTCCTTTTTATACAAATAAAGCTTGCAACTGATGTCTAACACAATTTCAAACTAGGGACTGCCTATGAATTAACTATGATGAAGAATTACATTCAAACAACCAAGGCTAATCATAAGCTGTATTGTTATCAATATGCACGAAAACAAAACACATTTGTATTTATGCCAACAACAACACCCTGTTTCAAAACATATAAAAGCGTAGGACCTTAAATCTGAAACAAAATGCTCCTCATTCAACCAAACAATTTTCTTTATTCATAATAAATCAAAGCTGTTCTTTCTAAGCAAAAAATCCCTCCTCTCCTATCTGGAAGTAATACTTATGCCTCAGGCCATGACCCTTCATCTTCCCCTGTTTCAACTCCTATCTTTTCATTACACATATCAAAATATACATATGAGAATGGTAAGTGAAACTGCTGACACGTCGAGGTCACCTTTGCTGGAGCGTTCTACTTCTTGGGGGAATGAATGGATGTCGATGGAACATAGAATGATTGCATATAATTTCTTTGCACTTGTGTGGAGTGGCTATCATTCTCTATCATTTCTTGAAGGAAATTGAAGATGCTGTGCTCATCATCCCACATCTGGCGTGCTTTGAGGTGTATCTGGAGGAAATGACATCTTGATTGATCAACGCTGCCATGAGTGCTTCAATTTCGCCTCTCATCTCTTGATCCTCGCCTGCAGAGATATTTAATCATTAGCTATGGATATAAAAAATATAATAGAAATGCTAAAAATAAAAACCTTGCCTTCAGCCACCATTTCTATTAATCTCACGGTGCAGAGCAATCATGATCATTAAGCCATTGAACCTGTTATAACATCTATTCCCGTTACCCATAATATTCATTATTATTCAAGAATCCCTTGACAATGCCTCAATAGGCAGACCATTCACTTTACCTAATTTTCTTTTAAAATTCGAGACCACAACATTTTATCGAATACACAGGAAAACACGGGAAAACCCGTGGCCGGGCCATACGACCAGACTTGAAAAATTATGGACACGGGCATATAATCATCGCCGGTCCGCCATATCGCTCCTTTGCATATTGCATAATCTCCAAGCTCTGCTGATTGCGATAAGCGATTGAGGAAAGCGGACCCGAAATATATATATCTATATATATTAAGTTATATATATATATATATATATATAATTAATTATAAATAGTATATATATATATATATCTGTTAATACTGCCTATGGGTCCACAATGGATGACTTCCCTTTGAAAAACCTCGAGCCTCAATACTTTATTGAATACACAGGGATACATGGAAAACCTGCATCTAGCCATAAGGCCAGACTTGAAATATTATATACCCGGATTCATAGTTGTTGGTGGGTCCAGAATATCACGACCCACCTTATATATGACCCTTTGGTTTCGCTAATTGTGATATGCGATTAGGGCTTCGAACTCGATAATATATATATTGCGGTTAATAAAGCCATCGGGTTTGGTAGACAGTGGCGTGCGATATATATATATAGCCTTGGAGCTAGCCGATTGCGATATGCGATAGGGCTCCAGACTTGATATATATATATATTATATATATTATATATATATATATATATTATATATATATATATATATATATATATAATATGGTTAATAATGCCATTGGGTCCAGAAGAGGGCGGTGCATAGTGTTGGTTGCGATAGGAAAAGAAGGTGATTTATGCATGTTTGTGAAGCATTTCCATTATAAAGAGTTCTAATGGAAGTAAGGTGTGATAGAAGGTTTTGAGGGTTGAAAAGGTCCCGATGGAGGGTATGAATGAGGGGCTAGAAACGGTTAGAGATGAACCATGCGGCAGATATTTGAAGAGGGGGGCTTAACCATTAGGCATTGAAGATTTGACTTGGAAATGAGTTAAAGTCTCTGGGATAAAACAGATAATTGGGAGAGGTGAAAGATCAAATTTTTTAGGGGACCCATTCAAAATTGCTATCAAGGCAGGTTTTAATAGGGTGGTGGTTGTGGCCACAAAAAATGGCGAACCGCTGGCCGAACCATTTATCTCTGTTTCCAAATAAACCTTGGATCAATAGAACATCAGGGCGTTGAGATAAACTTGAAATGCAAACTGTACAAATGGACAGGCATGGGTTCCACTTCAACATTAATTACTTCAAGTGGGATAAAGACAAATAGATTCTACTTACGGATAGGGTTTTGACAGACATTCTCCAACGGTGATATTATGGAATTTATTGACCTTCCTTTACCTATTTCCTACTTTCAAAAATCCTTTCGGGGCCATCATTGGCCTATCAATACCTGTTTAGGTGTGTACCTCAGCTCTTTATTGCTCATCAAACTTGATGTAGATATGTTTACCTGCACTTTATATGAGAATTTCAGTGCTATGTTTTCATATGATTGAATGGGGCGTAGTCACGGATCATGCCATATTTTTAAATCGCTTAAGCAAGGTTGGGCTTGCTGTGTCAACCAATACTTTGAGCCCAACAACAGTCCTTAATCTAACCGGCTTACCAAACAACCTGTCCTTCTAGATTGGTACAAGGACTTGACATTTCATTTTCTTTTAAATAAGTCCTTCCAGTTTCAGGCACAAGGACTAGAGCACAATTGGATTTGCCACATGGTATATGACAGTGAGTTTAGCCCATGAAAGGAGATTTACTTGTAGATGATAGGTATTGGAGAATTTAGTGTGGTGGATGTGACCAGCGGAGAATAGCTACAAACCTTGTAGGCAAGCATAGGCTAGGTCTGAGTGGGATTTATTTAAAATGCATCGTTCCTCCATGCTAGTCCAGTTGTAGTTACACATTTTTTGTTTTATAAAGATGCCCCTACATGCTCCAGGTATCCAAGTTATCAACAGATCTTGCCTAGTTCCCAACAGATGCTAATGAGTGGCTTCGGTTTGAATTCCACCTCTGATTTTCTAGTTCTCATGGGCTCATTGAAAATTTGTTTGATTTGCAAGGTAATGATGGATTTAGGATCAGCAAACTCATCAGCAGGTTAATGAAGGAGGCGAAAGCTGAAGGTGGCGAATGAGGGCAATTTGAAAAGGTAAAAACGAGACTGGAGGACCAAAATCAGTTAGCTGAAAAAGGACTGCAATTCAAAACAAAAGGTCAAAATAAACTTTGCAGAAAAACAAGAAAGGAAAAGACGGAAATGTAACTAAACTAACAACAAAAATAAAATGAATTCTAACCTATTCAGGAGGTAACCACCATGTGGTGGCTATTAGAAGTATCTCTTAAGATGCTAGCCATTAACAGGGAGTTTTTCAGTTTCTCCCTGTAAAGTTTTCAACCTATAAGTTCCTTGACCAATTTTTTTCCACAACTTGGAATGGGCCCAGCCATAAGTGTTGGAATTTCATGTGTTTACCTTTTAGCTCATTCAACTTGTCCCATTTCAGGACTAGCTCTCCTATTTGGTAATCTTTATCTCCTTACAGATGGTGATCAAACCATCTCTTCATAATCATTTGGCGATTTCTGAATTTATTTCTGGCATTATCTCTCAATTCCTCCAACCTCATCAGTTGGTTGATCCTCTCTTGAAGTAAGGCTGAAGGGGTTCCTCTTGAAGCTTGGGAGAGCTCTAAAGAAGAAGGGTAACGTTTGGAGGCAAGATGGCTTCCTGTCCATAGACGAGGAAGTATGGGGAGTTTCCTAAAGCCACTTTTGGGTTGACCCTATCAGCCTAAAGCACATTTGTTAGAGTGTTGTGCCAGTTCCTCTGGTTGTTAGTGATTGATTTACAGATTATGCGTATGAGGTTCTTGTTTGAGGACTCTGCAACTCCATTTCCCTGGGGGTAATAGTTTGATGCATACATTATGTGAATTTATTTATCAATAGAAAATTCAATCAATTTCAATGATTAAGAAGCATTATCAAATATGAGAGCGTGAGGAATGCCATACCTATTGATAATGAATTTATCAATAAATGATATTACCTCATCTTTGTTCACTTTCTGAAGCAGGATGGCTTCGGTCCATTTGGTGAACTAGTCGGTCACTGTGAGTATATAATTATGTTGCTGTGAAGAGTTTGGAGTGATCTCGCCTATGACATCCAGGCCCCAATTTTGGAATGGGTGATAAATCATAATGGGCCTGAGGGGAATGGCTGGCTTTCTTTCTCGTCTTGCCGAAGTTTGACATACCTTGCATTTCCGAGCGTAGGCATGCAAGTCTCTAAACACCGTGGGCCAATAATATCTGGCTCTTAATACTTTGTGAGCAGTAGTCTCTCCACCATAGTGACCACCTGCTAGGCCGTCATGCATTTATTTCAAGACATGGCAGGCATCATCCTTTTCCAAAAACCTCAGCTAGATTCCGTCATAATTTTTTCTGTATAATGTGTTATTAGCCAAATGATATTGATTAGATTTCAATCTGAGCGCTCTTTGTTGTGATGCATCCATGTGTTCAGGACATGACCCCCATGTAAGATAAAAGCGGATGTCGTAATACCATGACTCAGGGTCTAAAAGGGCTTCCAACGTTTCACGCTCACACATTAGCGCTTCATTAGTCCATAGGGGCTCCTCCCTGAATGCCACTTTTGCATTTTGTAAGTTCTGCGCTTCTGGTTCTTTGGACGCCCCTACTTTTTCCAGTAAGGCTTCTGTTGCGAGCTCACATAGTCCCTGCCCTCAAACTATTTTCATCGGCTTAATCTCGAGGTTGTATTCTTGAAGTGCGGTTATCCAATTTCCTCTCCGTTCACCCATTTCCTTCTGCACGAAGAGGGCTCCTACAACAGAATGGGGAACGATCACTTTAGTCACAACCTTTAATAAATAAGGGCGGAAATGTTTTATGGCCTTAAAAACCGCAAAGCCTTGTTTCTCCATGTCTGGGTAGTTTAGTTCTACTCCTTGGAGATTAGAGCTCCTATAGGAAATGGGGACTTCTGCGATCGCCTCTTTAATTCACTGAAATGCTTTCTTGGCTTCATCGCTCCACTTATACACCACGTCTTTCTTCATCATTAGTTGCATAGGGCAAACTATTTCTGTGAAACTTGAGAAAAATTTCCTAACGAAATTGATCTTCCCAAAGAAAGATTGCATTGGCATTTTATTGGTAGGGGGTTGTGTTCTCATGATGGTCTATATTCTTTCAGGATCAATAACAATCCCTTCTTTAGAGAGGATTTGACCCAGTAGTTTCCCTTCTGTGACTGCGAAGACACTCTTCTTGGGATTCAACAATATTCCATACCTTCAGCATCTTTTGAAAATTTGTTTCAGGTGATAAATATGATCACTTTTGCGATATGAATACATAGTAATGTCATCCATGTACACTACTACTGATCTTTTAATCAATCCTCGAAAAGCTATGTCCATGGCTCTCTGGAATGTGGCGCTCGCATTAATAAGTCCGAAAGGCATTTTACAATATGCGTAAGTGCCCCATTTAGTGTTGAAGGTTGTCGTCAAATGATCCCCATTAGATACCAACACTTGATTATATCCTAAAAACCCATCTAATAGGGACAACATTTCAGACCTAGAAACGCACTGAAGGATGTGTTCCATAGAAGGGACAAGATAGTTATCCTTTTGCGATGCTTTGTTCA
This sequence comes from Pinus taeda, assembly GCA_000404065.3. Taxonomy (NCBI): domain Eukaryota; kingdom Viridiplantae; phylum Streptophyta; class Pinopsida; order Pinales; family Pinaceae; genus Pinus; species Pinus taeda. The sequence goes on from APFE030852587.1 coordinate 18,304, forward strand.
GGTTTCTGAAATCGATACACAGCCTGATGTCTCTATTTTTCTTTCTCACTGGCACGATATTGGCTACCCAACGAGTGTGTCTGATCGGGAAAATGATTTTAGCATCCAACATTTTGTTTAATTCTTTCTTCACCAACGGTTCCAGGCTTGGATGCATCTTGTGAAGCTTTTGTTGGTAGGGCTTAGCCTCCTTTTCCAAAGGAATTACATGCTGCATAACACTGGTATTAAAGGTTTTTAGGTCTCCATATGTCCATGCAAAGACATCCTTGTATTCTTTAAATAGCTTGACAAATGCAACCTTTTCTTTTGGAGAGCACCCAAGCCCAAAATAACAGTTTTTGGGTCTTCTTTGGTTCCAAGGTTGACCGATTCATACTTCATGGATGAGCTGTGCATTTTGCAATTAGTTGGCTTTTTGAATTTATCATACAGGTCATATAAGTGCTCCATCTTGACAACTGACTTGGGAATTGTATTGAACTGATCTTTTTCCTCACCTTCCCTCTCATTCATAAGCTTGTCATGTTCTTTTTCATTGATGACTGAATTCTTGATTGTCTTCTCCTAGTGCAAGAACTCCAGGATTTACTCGTTATCTTCAAACACTTGCCAGTTTGAGATGTTATCAGGCACGGATGGTCTGAAAATCAATTCAACATAACATTTATTCTTCTTTAATCTAAAACCAAGCAAAAGTTTTGTAGCCATACCAGCCATCATATCGACATCTTGGTTTTGTCCTCGAGGTGTATATGTGATATTAAAAGAATCAAAACTATAAATTAAGTTCCATACCTCATGTTGGTACCTTAATAGGTGTGGTGAATTTCAGTGTATCCTCTTCCTTACCTGGTCCACAATTATCTGCGAGTCACCAAAAACTTTAAGATTTTTTACCTTCATATCAATGGCCTTTTTCAGGCCCTGCAGCAAGCCTTCGTATTCTGCCGTGTTGTTGGTTCACATGAACTCCAACCGACTGGCCATCAGATGTTGGCTCCCTTGTGGATCAACGAGAATGCTCCCAGCACCTGCACCTTCAAGGTAGTTAGAGCCATCAAAATAGAGTGTCCAAAATATAGAGTCTAGTGTTACATCAATTGAATTTCTTCCTATGAAACTAGTTCTATCATCTACTATATTACAAGGTGGTTCATCAGTTGGATTACAAGGGAGAGCTTCCAATTGTGTGTTTATTGTAGTTTCTTCAATTGTTTCTACATGGAATTCTCCAAAACAGGTTTCTGTGGCACAAACATTGAAACTATAATTCCCAAGGATAGAGTTGGTAAACATTACAAGTTCATTGGGACTGTTTAGCTCCATCACTACATACTTCATGTATCTTTCTCGATCAACTTTCAGCATATCACCTTTTCCCTTCTGAGGCAGCAAGAGATGGGACCAATCAGTTAAGAAGTATCCATTTAGTTTTGCTGACCAGTCCCTACTAAGCAGCATTCCATAAGCCTCAGGTATGTCGACTACAACTATATCAATGACTTGTGTGTATTGTGGTTTAGTAGTCATCCAAATCAATACATCTTTCAATTCCCCAATTACTTTCACATTTGTCCTATCTAATTGCATGATTTGAGTTCCATTTTTCTCAGGTATAGCATTAAGTATTTTAGCAACAGTGTAAGGCTTCACAATGGACGAGGCACCTGAGTCTACCAAGCAATTGTGTACGTTCATGTTGAAGATTTCAAATGTGATAAGGAAAGGGGGAGTCATGGATTTTGATTTCCTTCCTATCATGGCTGCATTGACATCTTGGGGGTTTCGATTCATTTTTGATAGGATGGATTCCATGGCTACTGGATTTTGGGCTATATTAGGAGTACTAATAGGTCTGGAGACCGAATTCCGGGTTTGGCTGCTCGGAATGGTGGGATATTTGCAATTCCGTTCATTCATAGCTTTTAAGAGCAGATCTCTCTGTTGTGTTAACTTTAACAAATCAAAATACGTGATATTAGCTCGAGATTTCTTAAGATCATCCACAATATTGTAATCAATGTTATAAACAGGATAGGGTAGAGTAAACATACCGATTTTGCCATTCTTAGGTGGGACTTTACCATTGTGAGTCGCCTTCATTGCATTTGGAGATGCGTTTTATTTATGAGGATAGCTCACGACTGGTGTACTCTTGGAATCACCACTAGGTTTATTCCTCTCAACAGGAACCTTGGGAGCGGATACCTTCAAATGGCGAACATCTTTCTTTGTCTGGTCTACAGGTTTCATCACGCTCGCACGTGGCCCTTTACTTCGTGTATGGATTTCATTAGTGTGGATTTCTACCATACTATCTCCTTCATTGTCATCATTCTCATTTTTGTAGAAATCCACAGTACATTGATTTGATATTTTTCGTCCAAGGGCTCTTCTACTTGGTATTCTTCCTCATTTTCTTGTTCTGGCTCTAGCTCCACTATAGGTTCTTCTTGGTTAAGGAGAGATCTGATAAGAGGGAACTCTTCTTTATTTAAATTCCCTTCATTGGGTGGAGTAGGTAGCGCAAGTTGACCATGAAAACCTTCTGTCTTCTTACGATAGAAAGGTTTGAAAGATTTTCTGTTGTTATACTCTCCTCCACTCCCGCTTGTACTCTCTCTAGAATTTTTTTCATATCGATGACTGTGTTTGTCAACTTCTTAATGATCTGATGCAAATCTTCTACATTTGTGGTATCCTTTTCTTTAATTTCAGCACGTTTTTTATCACTCCAATTATTTTTCTTGGATGCTTGAGAGACTTTTTTTTCTCCGGTTGTATGATGACATGCTGTGAGATTGATCATTTCATTCTCGACTTTTACTGCTTCATCGATAGCATCCTGTAAGGTTTGTGCATTACTCCTTTTGATCCACTTCGCAGTAGGGACAGGGAGAGCAGTGATGTAGAATTCCATGAGCACCTCCTCAATAGGTCTAGCGTTACTCGGGATTCTATTGAACAAGGTGTTGAACCGGATGTTAAAATCCTTGACCTTTTCTTTGGTTTCAATTTTCAAATGGGATAGTCTAAAACTAAGGCCGTAGGTGTTTTGTCATCGCCATACTTGTCTAAAAAGGCCTGTTGAAAGGCAGCCCACGAGGTGATTGATCCAGTTCTCAAGCTAAACTACCATGTGGAAGTTGCACCAATCAGGGTAAAAGGCAATAGGCAACATACTATATCTTCATCGGCTACCCCCAACATGCGCATGACCAGGAAGAAGGAGTGAATATGGTTATCAACGATGTATCCCTTCTTAAGGTCGAATTTAGGTAGTACTCTTTCTACATTCTTGGGTAAGGGATGCTGCTACCCAGGTATGACTATGACATCCTGAGCGAGGCAGGGAGGGAGTGCTCCCGGAGGAGGTGGGATTTGGTTCCCACCCGGTTGAAGCTGGTTCCCACCTGGAAGAGGAACGTTAGCCATATTGCGGATGAGGAGGTTTTGGTTGAAGGTGTCTTCGTGGATTTATTTATTGGGATTTCCCAAATCGAGCCAGGGATTACCTTCAGAGAGTGGATCTTCAGGAATTTCTTCCCAGGGAGTGTCTATACTTTGCAAGGACTCTAGCACAATATCTTCAAGAGACGGGGCTGCAGAGGTCCCTTCATTTATGGAATAGATCATTGGCTTTATTTTAGTTATCGGAGGTAAAGAGTGAAAGATGGGGAGCTAAGAGAGGGAATGACTGTAAGCCCATGTAAGTACTCTGACTGGTTGTTCTTGAGTGATAGTATACTCCCACAGTGTCTCTTCTTAGAAATGAGGCTTTTCCAAGTGGGAGGAAGTATCTTTTCGACCTTCACAATCCATGCATTAATCTTTTCGAATCCATGACATTTATAGATGGAATCATAAAAAGCTGTGGATGGCGGTTCAGACCCTCCTTCTAGTGCCAATTTGATGACATGGAGAATTTTTGCTATGCCAACAAAGGGGAACTAACCTGATCACAGACCCCAATTAGATCTATTTTCATTTGGAGTGGCTAGTTCCAATGGGTTTTAAAGGACCCTGTGAACTGTTATAGGTGTTGATATATTGCTTCCTAGAGGAAGACTTCGATTAAATCAACAAGAGAAACAACTAGCCTATATGCATCAAAACTTATCTACACTACTGTTAACTACTCTAATCTAGTCCTAACTATCCTAATCTATCCTGTAGGAGCATAACAAAAGAGAGGTTAAACATCATAGGTAAATTCCAAGTCCAAACGAATCAATTAATGGTTCACATAAGAACAAGGCTGCATTAAATCTAAATTGCAATCCAATCACTCGTACAGGAATACACATTCCTTTTTATACAAATAAAGCTTGCAACTGATGTCTAACACAGTTTCAAATCAGGGACTGCCTATGAATTAACTATGATGAAGAATTACATTCAAACAACCAAGGCTAATCATAAGTTGTCTTGTTATCAATATGCACAAAAACAAAACACATTTGTATTTATGCCAGCAACAACACCCTGTTTCAAAACATATAAAAGCAAAGGACCTTAAATCTGAAACAAAAGGTTCCTCATTCAACCAAACAATTTTCTTTATTCATAATAAATCAAAGTTATTCTTTCTAAACGAAAAATCCCTCCTCTCCTATCTGGAAGTAATACTTATGCCTCAAGCCATGACCTTTCGTCTTCCCCTGTTTTCACCTCCTATATTTTCATTACAGAGATCAAAATATACAGATGAGAACGGTGGGTAAAGTTGCCGACATGTCCAGGTCATCTTTGCTGGAGCGTTCTACTTCTTAGGGGAATGAATGGATGCCGATGGAACAGAGAATGACTGCGTATCATTTCTTTGCACCTGTGTGGAGTGGCTATCATTCTTTATCATTTCCTGAAGGAAACTGAAGATGCTACGCTCATCATCCCACATCTGGCATACTTTCAGGTGTATCTAGAGGAAATGACATCTTGATTGATCAGCGTTGCCATGAGTGCTTCAATTTTGCCTCTTATCTCTTGATCCTTGCCTGCAGAGATATTTAATCATTGGCTATGGATATAAAAAATATAACATAAATGCTAAAAAAAACAAACGTTGCCTTCAACCACCATTTGTATTAATCTCACAATGCAGAGCAATCATGATTATTAAGCCATTGAACCTGTTATAACCTCTATTCCCGTTGCCCATAATATTCATTATTATTTAAGAATCCCTTGACAACGCCTCAATTGGCAGACCATTCACTTTCCCCGATTTTCTTTTAAAAGTTGAGACCACAACGTTTTATCAAATACACAGGAAAACTCGCGGTCGGACTTGAAAAATTATGGACACGGGCATATAATCATCTCCAGGTCCGCCATATCGCTACTTTGCATATTGCACAACCCCCCGGGCTTTGACGATTGTGATAAGCGATTGGGTAAAGCGGACCCAATATATAT